>JAWPHD010009627.1:0-101709 GCA_037043455.1 Cyrtodaria siliqua | reverse complement strand
GGGCATATATAGCTCGCACCTGTCAATCAGGAGTGACACTTAGCAGAAATAGGGTGGCAACTATGGGAGGGGCATATATAGCTCCCACCTGTCAATCAGGAGTGACACTTAGCAGAAATAGGGTGGCAACTATGGGAGGGGCATATGTAGCTCCCACCTGTCAATCAGTAGTGACACATAGCAGAAGTGAGGTGGCACTATGGGTGATACATAGCAGAAGGGGGTTGTCAGTTAGCAGTGTCATATGACAAGTTGCTCTTGAAATAATCCTGTTTATGTCTTCTTTATATTATGTATTAATTAGCTGTTTCTGATCCTCTATTGTTTACTTGTAGCCCCTTGTCAAAAAGTGGAAGGATGTTCGCTACCGGAGGTTTGACCAGAATCTGTTTCCTGAGACTCTCGTTACTATTCCACAGAAGAAGGAGGAGAATGAAACAGAGGTAATACATAGCAGTATCATTTATCACCCACTGCTTGTAGATAAACTAGGTAACATTGGTAACAACTCCATTTCAGTGTTTGCTATAGTTTCAGTGTTAATGTTTTGAAAAAATGCATTCGTCATTCATTTTGCGGGGTTTTTTGCATTCAATGTGTAGATTATGTATTGTTCATTCTGTGTTAGTTCTTCGTTCGTTCTGCATTCATTCTCCTTTCATTCTTTGTTCGTTCTGCGTTCGTTCTGCATTTATTTATGGTAGTTGAACACAACTGGTTCTGTATACTGCTTGTAGACAAACTAGGTACCAGTACTGCTGGTTCCAGGTTCCAGTACTATTGGTTCCTCTATCATCCACAGCTTGTAGACAAACTAGGTACCGGTACTACTGGTCCCAGGTACCAGTACTACTGGTTCCTCTATCATCTACAGCTTGTAAGCAAACTGTGATAGGCAAACTGTGATTTGATATGGTAGGTGTCTTTCATTCTATATTATTGTCTGTAAATGGGTATGAACACTATTGGAAGGACAAACAGCACAAACAAATTCATCCGTGGTGTATACACATGAGATTCAGTATTGACAGGATGGTAATTGTTTTGTTGATTGTAGATGTGGGCCAAGTTGACAATGTCCCTCACATACGACAAGGAGAAGGTTAAGGACACCAGGATGTGCGAGTTTTGTCTGGAGTACAGTGACGGTGACAGTAACGGAACAGCCAGGTAAAATATAAATAACAAAGTTAATGCTTCTTTGAATGTATAACATGAACACACCTGTTAAAAGTGCATACAACATTATTAGCTCTGCTGGCCCTTATGGACCCGTCGTCCGTCGTCTGTTAACTTTTACCTGTTAAGACGATAGAGCCCTCATTTTTCATCCGATCTTTACCAAACTTTAAAAAATTGATAATATAAGTGAAAGCTCGGATAAGTTTGAAAACCAGCCAGATTTCAGTGAAACTTTGCAGGGATGATCAGTACCAAGTCTAGTTGTACATATAGTCACCGTGTTCTGGTTGAATAGTTCTCCTAAACCCCTGGCTGGATTTAAATGAAACTTTTAGGGAAGATCAGTTCCAGGTCTAGTTGTGCATATAATCGCCGTGTTCCAGTTGAATGATTTTTGGCAGAGTTATGGCCCTTTAAAGGTTTTAATACACAAAAACTTTGTCTGGACTAGTTCTCCTGAACCCCTCACCAGATTTCAACGAAACTTCACAAGGATGATCAGTATCAAGCCTAGTTGTGCATATCATCGCCATATTCTGTTTGAATGATTTTTGGCAGAGTTATGATGCTTTAAATGCTTTAATACACAAACTTTGTCCAGGTTAGTCTCTTCTGAACTCCTTGCCAGATTTCAACGAATCTTGGCGTTGATGATTAGTAACAAGCCTAGTTGCGCATTTCGTTGTCTTGTTCCAGTTGAATAAATTTTGGCAGAGTTATGACCCCTTAAAGGTTTCAATACACTAACTTCATACAGACTAGTTCTCCTGAACCTCTGGCTGGATTTCAGCGAAATTGGCAGGGATGATCAGTACCAAGCCTAGTTGCATATATCATTGCCATGTTTCGGTTGAATGATTTTTGAAAGAGTTATGGTCCTTTATACATGAACTTTATCTTAAGCCAATAGAGCATCGACAGGCCCTCTTGGGCCTCTTGTTAATATAAAGTGGGAAGTTTTCAGTTATTGTTACATATTGAAATTACAAAAAAAAACTAGCTGAAATATTTACTTTAACTTACATGGAAAAATAGCATAATGTTTGTGTTTTTTTATGCCTCCACCTCCGAATGGTTAGGAGGCTTATAGCGTTCGCCATGTTCGTCCGTCTGAATGTCTGTCAGTCCCGAAAAGTTTGTATGTCTATCTCCTCCCACAGTTTTAAACTGATCATTTCAAAACTTTACAGGATGCTTACCTTTTCTTAGAATGAACTTATGAAACAATTTAGCCAGAAAAAACAGACCAGTCAGGTTTGAATGTCTATTTAGGTCAGATACCACTATTGATTTGGGGCTTCTGATTGTCTTATGATGTCAAGATGTGCACATTAATTGGCGTCAAAATCAACCTAGTACTGCCGGTGTTACAGCCCTTTTTTTGTCAATTTTTACGTTTTCAGTGAGGGCATCTGTGTCCAATGGACACATTTCTAGGTTCAAGGCATAGTTGAAGGCTCAAGGTGATCTACTGGGATCATGTTTCGTCTGTCGTCGTCCGTCCATCGTTAACTTTTGCTTCAAATGACTTCTCAAAAACTGCTTGGCCAATTTTGACAGAACTTCACATGGATGAATTTTGATGAATGCTTTTCAAATTTGGTAAACTTAGGGCCGTGCGACATCCAAGATGGCCGACATTACCATAAAAAGTAAAAGTTTGTTTATGGAAATTTTGCATGTTTTGCATAGACTTGTATAGGGAAATTTTCTTCTCTGAAACCTCAAGGCACAGAGCTCTCGTATTTTACATGTAGCATCAGCTTATGGTCCTCTACCAAGTTTGTTCAAATGGTGACCCTGGTGTCAAATTTGGCCCCACCCCTGGGCTCACAGTTTTACATAGACTTACATGGGAAAAAAATTACAAAATCTTCTTCTACAAGAGCCAGAGGTTTAATATTTTGCATTTACTATAAGCTTATGGTCCTCTACGTAATTTGTTCAAATGGTGACCCTGGGGTCACATTTGGCCCCACTCCAGGGGTCAGATGTTTTACATAGGCTTATATAGGGAAACACTTTTAAAAAATCTTCTTCTCTGAAACTGCAAGAGCCAGAGGTTTAATATTTTGCATTTGCTATAAGCTTATGGTCCTCTACCCTTGTTTGTTCAAATGGTGACCCTTGGGTCACATTTGGTCCCGCCCCAGGAGTCACATGTTGAGTTATATAGGGAAGATCTTAAAAAAATCTTCTCTGAAACTGCAAGAGCCAGAGGTTAATATTTTGCATTTACTATAAGCTTATGGTCCTCTACCAAGTTTGTTCAAATGGTGACCCTGGGGTCACATTTGGTCCCAAACCAGGGGTCACATGTTTTACATAGACTTGTATAGGAAAATACTTAAAATACTCTGAAACTACAAGAACAAGATGTTTAATAGTTTGCAATTACTATAAACGTATGTTCCTTTACCAAGCTTGTTCAAATGGAGACCCTGGGGGAACCATTTGGCACCACCCCAGTGGTCACAGTTTATGTAATTACATAGACTGATATAGCGGGGGAAAAAATCTTCTTGTCTGAAACAACAAGAGCCAGAGGTTTGATATTTTGCATTTGCTATAATCTTATGGTCCTCTACCAAGTTTGTTCAAATGGTGTATTTTCCTATACAAGTCTATGTAAAACATGTGACCCTGGGGTGGGGCCAAATGTGATCCCAGGGTCACATGTTTTACATAGACTTGTATAGGAAAATACTTAAAATACTCTGAAACTACAAGAGCCAGATGTTTAATAGTATGCATTTACTATAAATGTATGGTCCACCCTGGGGTCACATTTGGCCCCACCCCAGGGGTCACACTTTTACATAGACTTATATAGCGAAAAACTTCTCTGAAACTACAAAAGCCAGAGGTTTGATATTTTGCATTTACTATAAGCTTATGGTCCTCTACGAAGATTGTTTAAATGGTGACCCTGGGTCACATTTGGCTCTGCCTCAGGGGTCACATGTTTTAAATAGACTATATAGGGAAAAAACTTATAAAAAGCTACTTCTCTGAAACTACAAGAATGCAAGAACCATAACTCTGCCTTCATTTAAATTAGAGTTATTGCCCTTTGTAATTTTATACTTATAATTCGTGTCCGCTCCATAACTCGAAAACTACTTGTGGGACTGCAATGAAATTTCACACAATGGTAGAGGGCAATGAGAAGACTTTCAGAGCACAAGAACCATAACTCTGTCTTCATTTGAATTAGAGTTATTGCCCTTTGTAATTTTATACTTATAATTCGTGTCTGCTCTGTAATTCGAAAACCTCTAATAGGACTGCAATCAAATTTTACACAATGATAGAGGGCAATGACAGGACTTCCAAAGCACAAGAATCATAACTCTGCCTTCATTTAAATTGCCCTTTGTAATTTTTGTCTCGCCTTTTCGAAGAAAAAAAGAGACATAGGTGTTGCTTTTCCGGCGGCGGCGGCGTCAACATTCAAGTTTTGCGTTTAAGTCATTTTCTCACAAACTGTATGCACTAGACCTTTCAAACTTTGCTTATAGTTGTATCATGGGTGGTACATCGCAACGTGACAAAGCAAATGTGGAAGTGACCTTGACCCTCCATGCAAAGGGCAGATAACTTACTAATTTTTAGGTTCAACTTTTGCGTTTAGGTCACTTTTCACAAACTGTATGCACTAGACCTTTCAATCTTTGCTTATAGTTGTATCATGGGTGGTACATCGCAACGTGACAAAGCAAATGTGGAAGTGACCTTGACCCTCCAAGCAAAGGGCAGATAACTTACTAATTTTTAGGTTCAAGTTTTGCGTTTATGTCATTTTTTCACAAACTGTACGCACTAGACCTTTCAAACTTTGCTTATAGTTGTATCATGGGTGGTAAATCGCAACGTGACAAAGCAAATGGGGAAGTGACCTTGACCCTCCAAGCAAAGGGCAGATAACTTAATAATTTTTAGGTTCATCTTTTGCGTTTAGGTCACTTTTTCAAAAACTGTATGCACTAGACCTTTAAAACTTTGCTTATAGTTGTATCTTGAGTGGTACATCGCAACTTGACAAAGCAAATGTGGAAGTGACCTTGACCTCCAAGCAAGGGCAGATAACCTTATAATTTTTACCTTCAACTTTGGCGTTTAGGTCACTTTTTCACAAACTGTATGCACTAGACCTTTCAAACTTTTCTTATAGTTGTATCTTGGGTGGTTACATCGCAACGTGACAAAGCAAATGTGGAAGTGACCTTGACCCTCCAAGCAAAGGGCAGATAACTTAATAAATTTTTAGGTTCAACTTTTGCGTTTAGGTCACTTTTAGAGGGCAATGACAGGACTTCCAGAGCACAAGAATCATAACTCTGCCTTCATTTAAATTGCCCTTTGTAATTTTTGTCTCGCCTTTTCGAAGAAAAAAAGAGACATAGGTGTTGCTTTTCCGGCGGCGGCGGCGTCAACATTCAAGTTTTGCGTTTAGGTCATTTTCTCACAAACTGTATGCACTAGACCTTTAAAACTTTGCTTATAGCTGTATCTGGAGTGGTACATAGCAATGTGACAAGGCAAATGTGGAAGTGACCTTGACCCTCCAAGCAAAGGGCAAATAACCTTATAATTTTTACCTTCAAATTTTGCGTTTAGGTCACTTTTTCACAAACTGTATGCACTAAGACCTTTCAAATTTTGCTTATAGTTGTATCTTGAGTGGTACATTGCAACATCACAAAGCAAATGTGGATGTGACCTTCACCATCCAAGCAAAGGGCAGATAACTTAAATTGTTATAGTTACATCACTTTCTCATGAACTATAATTCATAATAATGCACTAGATGTTTTAAATCTACCTTATAGCTTAATCTTCGGAAGAAAACATATTCTATTTTGACATAGTTGTGTCTTGGGTAGTGCATCTTTTTGGATGCATGGATTTCATCTATGACCTTGACCTACTTTTTGGAGCTGATGATTTTTAGCTCTACTGTCCAAGGGCCTCATTTTTCATCCGATCTTTACCAAACTTTAACAGATTGTTAATATCAATGAAAGCTCGGACAAGTTCGAAAACCTGCCAGACCAGTAACAGCGGAGTTATGGCCCTTGATTTAGTTAAAAATGCTATATTTTGCCTCGTTAATACGATATAGGGCTATCATTTTTCATCTGATCTTTACCAAACTTTACCAGATGGTTTGCCTTTTTTTTATTTTATTATTATTAGTTATTATTAATTTTTGTTATTTTTGTTTATGTTTTTGTTTATTTGATTGATATTTTCTTTTTGAATTTTTTCTTTTTCTTTTTTGATTTCATTATTTTTGGTGTTAACGCCATGTTAGCAGGAAGCATTGCTATCATTTCTATTTGTGCCTATTTTTTTTTTTTTCCGATTCGTTGATTTTTGATGAAGTTACGGCCCCTTGACATTTTTACTTTTAAAATTCTTGTCGGCGCTACTCCTCCTAAACGCCTTGTTGGATTTCGACGAAACTTGGCAGGAAGCATCGGTTAGATGTCTAGTTGTGCATATTGCACTTTTGTTCCAGTTCGCTGAGTTATGGCACTTTGACATTTTTACTTTAAATTTCTTTGTCGGCGCTACTCCTCCTAAACGGCTTGTTGGATTTCTACAAAATTTGGCAGGAAGCCTCAGTATGATGTCTAGTTGTGGAAAGCGTGGAATATCAATAAAATCTTGGACAAGTTCGAAAACCAGCTTGATATTGTTAGTAACGACAGGTTATGGCCCTTGATTTGTTGAAAAATGCTATATTGTATTTTCCTTTGTTAAATCTGTAGTTACTTCATGTTTTATCTGATCTTTACCATATTTGTTTAGAATGTTAATATAACCCCCCACCCATTTTTATGAAATTTCATTCATAGAAGAAGTGGGACAAATTAAAAAATACCCATGCCCGACTAGACACAGCAGACTTAATGCCCATGATCTAAGGCCATCCTATCCCAGTTGTTTTTGCAATGTTTTAAAAAAATAATGATGGGAATTTTAGGTCGACAACCCTTGATATGAGCCGTTTTAGCCAGTAGAGTATCCACAGGCCCTCTTGGGCCTCTTGTTTTTAATAGAATGGCATTTTGTTTTTAATAGAATGGCATTTTGTTTTTAAACAAATGCACTTAGATGTCATCTCAGCAAAAGCAAACGGCAAACTCTGTTGTTTTTAGTTACTAAAATGTTATACAAACTTTCATTTAAGCACCATTGACGTTTTTATTTTTACGTCCAGCCCCCATTAGGCGAGATATGTGAATCCACGGATTTCTTGTATACTTATAATTTGTGTCCGTTCCATAACTGGAAAACTACTAATGGGACTGCAATCAAATTTCACACAATGATAGAAGGCTATGAGAGTAAATGCAGAATGCAAGAACCATAACTCTTGTCTTCATTTAATTGAGAGTCATTGCCCTTTGTAATTCTATACTTATAATTCTTGTCCGGAGCATAACTCAAAAACGACTAGTCTGGAATTAAACATCACACAATGATAGAGGGCAAGTGGATGAAGTGAAGATTGCAATAACCATAACTCCATCTTCATGGACAATAGAGTTATTGGCCATTGTAATTCTATACTTAAAATTATTGTCCAAAGCACAGCTCCAAAACTACTAATGGATCTGCAATGAAACACAATGACATAGAGCAATAAGAGGATGTGGAGAATGCAAGAACCATAACTATATGTATATAAAATAGTCTCAGTTTTTCAATATTTCGGCCTAAGGCCTTTATCAAGAAAATAAACAAAGTAGATATGACTACATCTTGACACCAAGCACAAAGAGGGGGCTAGCGTATGGACTTGGTTTAAGATTGAAATGAATTTGCGAGAAAGAGTGGGGATTGTATGAGACATAGGCAAAATCTAAAACACAATTACGCAAGAGAGGGTACAGTGGACGCTTGATATAATCGCAGTTGAAGAAAGTTGACATTTTGGAACGGTAGACCTATTAAACAATACTTATAAGAAAAAACAAAAAGGGTTGCTTTAATACTGACATATTCCAAACTGCTGCCAGACATACATAATATAGTTCGCAAACATGCAAGCGTACTGTATGAATCAGAGAAAATGAGGCAAGTTTTCAAAGAGCCACCTATCGTTGCTTTTAGAAGGGACACCAATTTATGTGAGTGTTAGTTCATGGCAAAACCAACAGCGCTGTGAAAACTATCCAGGCTGACTGCAGTGTCGACTTTGGCATGTGTCGCTTAATAACACGGACAAACAACAAGGACACAGCAAAACAGAAATCATACAAACTAATTGGTAACGCGATTTGCCGGGAGAGAAACCTAATATACGTGATTAAGTGTGGGAGATGTAACGTTGTGGTTTACATCGGTGAAACAGAGAGGGAAATCAAGAAAAGGATGACGGAACATTTAAGGGACGTACGTTTGAAAAAGGAAAAAACGATTAATCATCACTTTGACGACGAACGACACACCCTAAATGACATATCTTTTGGACTATTTTATATATGTATTAATTCCCTATGGAATACAAATGAAACACAGCATAACTATATGTTTATTTAAATAAGAGTTATTGCCCTTTGTTATTTTACTTATTCTTGTCGGGTGCATAACTTAAAAACTACTAATGGGACTAGAATGAAACCACACAATGATAGAGGGCAATGAGAGAAAGTGCAAAGTGCAGTAACTGAAATTGAAATTAGAGGTACTGCCTTTTGTAGTGTTATACTTACATTTTTAGCTCGACTGGCCGCTTATTGGATGGCGAGTTGTCCGTCATCCGTCCATCCGTTAACTTTTTCCTTGTGAACACTCTAGAACCTTCATTATAAATTGGATCTTTACGAAACTTTGCAAGTGTCTTTATATCAACGAAAGCTAGGACAAAACCAGCCAGATCGGATTAGTTTCACCGAAGATATGGCCCTTGTTTTGCCATATTAAGCCTTGTGAACACTCTAGCACCTTCATTGATCTTTATCAAACTTAGGCAGATTGTTAATATCAGTGAAAGCTCGGACAAGTTCGAAACCAGCCAAATCGGATCGTTAACACCGGAGTTATGGCCGTTGTTTTTTCTGAAAAATGCCATTTTCTGCCTTGTGAACACTCTAGCACCTTCATTTATTATTTGACCTTTACCAAACTTGCACAGGTTGTTAATATCAATGAAAGCTTGGACAAGTTCGAAAACCAGCTAAATTGGGTCGGTAACACCAAAGTTATGGCCCTTGTTTTTTCTGAAAAATGCCAATTTCTGCCTTGTGAACACTATCACATTCATTTATTATTTGATCTTTACCAAACTTGCACAGATGGTTAATATCAATGAAAGCTCGGACAAGTTCGAAAACCAGCCAAATCGGATTAGTAACACCAGAGTTATGGCCCTTGTTTTTTCTGAAAAATGCCATTTTCTGCCTTGTGATCATTCTAGCACCTTCATTTATTATTTAATCTTTAGCAAACTTGCATAGATTGTTAATATCAATGAAAGCTCTGACAAGTTCGAAAACCAGCCAGATCGGATAGGTAATACAAGAGTATTTTCTGCCATGTGAACACTTTAGCACCTTCATTTGTTTTGATCTTTACCAAACTTGCACAGATTGTTAATAGCAATAAAATCTTGAATGAGTACGAAAAACAGCCAGATCAGACCATTTATGCTGGAGTTATGGCCCTTGTTTTTTCTGAAAAATGCCATTTTCTGCCATGTGAACATTCTAGCACCTTCATTTATTATTTGGTCTTTAGCAAACTTGCACAGATTGTTAATATAAATGAAAACTCGGATGAGTTCGAAAACCAGCCAAATGGGATTAGTAACACAGCAGAGTTATGGCCCTTGTTTTTCTGAAAAAAAGCTATATTCTGCCTTTTGAACACTAGCACCTTCATTTATTATTTGATCTTTACCAAACTTACACAGATTGTTAATATCAATGATCAGTACAAAATCTAGTATGTCATCACCGTGTTCCAGTTGAATGATTTTTGGCAGAGTTATGGCCCTTTAAAGGCTTTAATACACAAACTTTGTCTGGGCTTTTTTTCCTGAACCCCTGGCCGGATTTCAGCTAAACTTTGCGGGTATGATGATGTACCAGGCCTAATGGTGTATATCGTCAATATGTTCTGCTTGAATGATTTTTGGCTGAGTTATGGCCCTTTAAATGTTTTACTACGCACACTTTATCTGGACTATTTCTCTAGGGCCTCTTGTTTGTTCATTTTACTTTGTGCTTTTTGTGCACTGATAAAACTTCTTTTAAAGAAAGCATCTAATCATGGGTTCTACAGCTATATAGGAAAAAATACTGTGGCTGTCTCTCAGACTGTTTCTTGTTAAAATAAGGTCAATGCAACATCCGAGATGTCCGCCATATACAAAATACTTCATTTATTTCTTGTACACATGGAACCTAGTGCCGTGTGTTTTAATCCCACTTGTTTCTCTTCACTTGTTTCTCTTTTTAGTCCCCTACCGGTCCGGACCGGAGGGGACTTTAGGTTTGCCTTGTCAGCCGTCAGTCTGTTTTTTCGTCCGGACTGTAACTTTGTCATGCATCGTGAGATTTTGAAATAACTTGGCACACATGTTAACCATAATGAGACGGCCTGTCCAGTTCCGTAGCTCAAAGGTCAAGGTCACAGTTGGAGGTTTAAGGTCAGTCTGTTTTTTTGTCCGGACTGTAACTTTGTCTTGCATCGTGGGATTTTGAAATAACTTGGCACAAATGTTAACCATAATGAGACGGCATGTCGCGCGCAAGATCCAGGTCAATAGCCCAAAGGTCAAGGTCACACTTGGAGGTTAAAGGTCAGAAATAGGCTTGTCCGGGCTCTTACTTTGTCATGCATTGTGGGATTTTAAAATAACTTACCACAAATGTTCACCATTATGAGACGGCGTGTCGCGCGCAAGACCCAGGTCCATAGCTCAAAGGTCAAGGTCACAGTTGGAGGTTAAAGGTCAGAAATATGCTTGTCCGTGCTGTTATTTTGTCATGCGTCGTGGGATTTTGAAATAACTTGGCACAAATATTCACCATAATGACACGTCATATCGCGCGCAAAACCCAGATCCATAGCTCAAAGGTCAAGGTCACACTTGGAGGTTAAAGGTCAGAAATAGGCTTGTCCGGGCTGTAACTTTGTAATGCATCGTAGGATTTTAAAATAACTTGGCACAAATGTTCACCATAATGAGACGGCGTGTCGCGTGCAAGACCCAGGTCCGTAGCTCAAAGGTCAAGGTCACAATACCTTCAGAACACAGGAACACATATTTTGCAGCTAAACATGGTAAGGTATTCAACATTCCTTGCATGATCATTCACATGGCTACATTCAACCTTTCATATGGGTACATTCAAAGATAACTGGTTCTTCAATAAATTCAGAATTAACAAACTGGCTAATAACTTTATTTCTTTGAAATTTTTGCAATTATTGTGTTGAGGAAAAACAGTAACCTTTAACAGCAGTTTGACATTTGTGCAATTATTGTGTTGACAAAACAGTAACCTTCGACAACTGTGCAGCTTCTGAATTGTTAATTTTGCACAAGACCCGGTAGGGGACTATGGCCGTCCCTCAGACTGCTACTTGTTTTACTTCTTTTTTTTAAATTGTTAAATGAGTTTAAAGCCATAATGATAGAACACACATGCTTACATCTGTATGACAGCAGTGTGGTCCTATCATAAGTATGTCAGTGGGTATGATCTGGACCTATTCAATGTGTATGACCTGGACCTAGTCAATGTATATGACCTGGACCTAGTCGGTGTGTATGACCTGGACCTATTAAATGAGTATGACCTGGACCTAGTCAGTGTGTATGACCTGGACCTAGTCAGTGTGTATGACCTGGACCTAGTCAGTATGTATGACCTGGACCTAGTCAGTGTTTATGACCAGGACCTAGTCGGTGTGTATGACCTGGGCCTAGTCAGTGTGTATGACCTGGACCTAGTCGGTGTGTTTGACCTGGACCTAGTCAGTGTGTATGACCTGGACCTAGTCAGTGTGTATAACCTGGACCTAGTCAATGTGTATGATCTGGACCTAATCAGTGTGTATGACCTGGACCTAGTAAGTATGTATGACCTGGACCTAGTCAGTATGTATGACCTGGACCTAGTCAGTATGTATGACCTGGACCTAGTCAGTATGTATGACCTGGACCTAGTCAGTATGTATGACCTGGACCTAGTCAGTATGTATGACCTGGACCTAGTAAGTATGTATGTATGACCTGGACCTAGTCGATGTGTATGACCTGAACCTAGTCAATGTGTATGACCTGGACCTAATCAGTGTGTATGACCTGGACCTAGTAAGTATGTATGACCTGGACCTAGTCGATGTGTATGACCTGGACCTAGTCAGTGTGTATGACCTGGACCTAATCA
This sequence comes from Cyrtodaria siliqua, assembly GCA_037043455.1. Taxonomy (NCBI): domain Eukaryota; kingdom Metazoa; phylum Mollusca; class Bivalvia; order Adapedonta; family Hiatellidae; genus Cyrtodaria; species Cyrtodaria siliqua. Next base: position 89,113 of record JAWPHD010009627.1, on the reverse strand, counting down.
GTGTGTATGACCTGGACCTAATGTTTGCACTCCATTATATTCCATCGCAGTATGTTCCTATCAAATGTATGTCAATGTTATTGACCTACTTTTCAACATGAAGAGTTCCACTTCTTTGAATGATCATTTTGAAATTATATAATATGTAGAGGAACCTTTTTCTTTCATTCCATTTTATTGTTGTTGTTTTTTGTTGTTTTGTAGGTTAATTTTTAATTTCCCGAACAAATACCTTATAATGAAATAGCGGAGTGATTGTACACTACATAACATATACCAATGCCTATGTAACATCGTAACAGGTTACTGAATATGGACATTGACAAGTGGTGTCACCTGAACTGCGCCCTATGGTCCCAGGAGGTGTACGAGACCCTGAATGGAGCCCTGATGAATGTACAGCAGGCATACAAGCGCAGCATCAAGCAGAAATGTGTTGTGTGTGTGAAGACAGGGGCGTCACTTGTGTGCTTCAAACCCCGCTGTAACAACATCTACCATGTACAATGTGCACAGCTGGTTGGCTGTGTCTTCTTTGAGGATAAGGTGGGTATTCTGACATGTCACAGGCAGACAGTTGCTTTGCTGTACATTAATGTCTAGGTGATTTGTGATAATGAACTATTGATCTACTTTTAATCTTGCAAACAGCAAGCTTTCTTAGAATTTTCATACATAATACTATTTCTGGTTAGAAGCTCAGTACCACAAAATGCAATGTTTTAAGGTATGGTATATTTTAAAATACTCCAAATATTTAGAAACTAAATTGTTGAGTTGGTATTTCAGTTACAATGTTTACTATTGCAGACAATCCTGTGTCCGCCCCATGCCAAGGGTTTGCAGCTGGAGCAGGTGCTCAAATCTCTCGTGGTTTACCGTAAAGTTTACATTAACAGGGATGAGGACTTACAAGTTGCCAAGTATGCCTTCTTTATATGTGTTATGTAGTTTTGTTGTCATATGTACTGTATTCCAAATAAAGTATTCCATGTACGATAATATATGAAATCAATGTATCATATAAATATATCAATACTTTGTATATAAAATACTGTATTATTATACCTCACATTAACATTCCTGTATAAAATACGTATACTCTGGCGTGAAACATTTTATACTGTTTCCCGATTGTGACGTCAAGCAGTCAACAATGAGTACTCATGATTGTGACGTCACAGCAAGGCTATTGAGATTTCTCACACTCAACATGATAATTCTGGAAGTGAAACTTGTTATTATTTGTTGGTCCACTTGTCATATTTGACAGTTGATTTCCTTTTCCTTTACATAATAATTTGAACGTTGACTGTCAAATTAGTACCATTTGTGGTGCTGTTGTTTATACATGCAGCATGCATTTAATGTTGTATATGTTTAACCCTCGAAGGTGAGCTGTCGTGATTGCTCCTCGTCCGTAGTCCATCCATCCATCTTTAAGACTTCTTTTAGAAACCACTTGACCAATTTTGACCAAACTTAACAGGGATTAGCCTTAAACTTTCAGGTTTATAAAATTAGGTCAAGGCCATTTTCAAAGAAAATCATCAGTACAAAAAAAATAACTGTAAACTGCAGTATGAAACACTGTGATATAGACATGGCATAATCTATACCCCAAACTGTAAACTGCAGTTTGATACACGGTGATATAGATATGGCATAATCTATACCCAAACTGTAAATGGCAGTATGATACACCGTGATATAGACGTGGCATAATCTATACCCAAACTGTATACTTCAGTATGATACACCGTGATATAGACATGGCATAATCTATACCCAAACTGTATACTTCAGTATGATACACCGTGATATAGACCTGGCATAATCTATACCCCAAACTGTCAACTGCAGTATGATACACCGTGATATAGACATGGCATAATCTATACCGATATACTGTGATATAGACATGAATGATACACCGTGATATAGACCTGGCATAATCTATACCCAAACTGTATACTTCAGTATGATACACCGTGATATAGACATGGCATAATCTATACCTAAACTGTATACTTCATTATGATACACCGTGATATAGACCTGGCATAATCTATACCCCAAACTGTATACTTCAGTATGATACACCGTGATATAGACCTGGCATAATCTATACCCCAAACTGTATACTTCAGTATGATACACCGTGATACAGACATGATATAATCTATACCCCAAACTGTATACTTCAGTATGATACACCGTGATATAGACATGGCATAATCTATACCCCAAACTGTATACTTCAGTATGATACACCGTGATACAGACATGATATAATCTATACTTCAGTATGATATACTGTGATATAGACATGGCATAATCTATAATCAAACTGTATACTTCAGTATGATACACCGTGATACAGACATGATATAATCTATACCCCAAACTGTATACTTCAGTATGATACACCGTGATACAGACATGATATAATCTATACCCCAAACTGTATACTTCAGCATGATACACCGTGATATAGACATGATATAATCTATACTTCAGTATGATATACTGTGATATAGACCTGGCATAATCTATACCCCAAACTGTATACTTCAGTATGATACACCGTGATACAGACATGATATAATCTATACCCAAACTGTATACTTCAGTATGATATACTGTGATATAGACATGGCATAATCTATACGCCAAACTGTATACTTCAGTATGTTACACCGTGATATACATGATATAATCTATACCCCAAACTGTATACTTCAGTATGATACACCGTGATATAGACATGGCATAATCTATACCCCAAACTGTATACTTCAGTATGATACACCGTGATATACACATGGCATAATCTATACCCCAAACTGTCAACTGCAGTATGATACACCGTGATATAGACATGGCATAATCTATACCCCAAACTGTCAACTGCAGTAAGATACACCGTGATACAGACATGATATAATCTATACCGCAAACTGTCAACTGCAGTATGATACACCGTGATACAGACATGATATAATCTATACCCCAAACTGTATACTTCAGTATGATACACTGTGATACAGACATGATATAATCTATACCCCAAACTGTATACTTCAGTATGATACACCGTGATATAGACATGGCATAATCTATACCCCAAACTGTATACTTCAGTATGATGCACCGTGATACAGACATGATATAATCTATACCCCAAACTGTATACTTCAGCATGATACACCGTGATATAGACATGATATAATCTATACTTCAGTATGATATACTGTGATATAGACCTGGCATAATCTATACGCCAAACTGTATACTTCAGTATGTTACACCGTGATATACATGATATAATCTATACCCCAAACTGTATACTTCAGTATGATACACCGTGATATAGACATGGCATAATCTATACCCCAAACTGTATACTTCAGTATGATACACCGTGATATACACATGGCATAATCTATACCCCAAACTGTCAACTGCAGTATGATACACCGTGATATAGACATGGCATAATCTATACCCCAAACTGTCAACTGCAGTAAGATACACCGTGATACAGACATGATATAATCTATACCGCAAACTGTCAACTGCAGTATGATACACCGTGATACAGACATGATATAATCTATACCCCAAACTGTATACTTCAGTATGATACACTGTGATACAGACATGATATAATCTATACCCCAAACTGTATACTTCAGTATGATACACCGTGATATAGACATGGCATAATCTATACCCCAAACTGTATACTTCAGTATGATGCACCGTGATACAGACATGATATAATCTATACCCCAAACTGTATACTTCAGCATGATACACCGTGATATAGACATGATATAATCTATACTTCAGTATGATATACTGTGATATAGACATGGCATAATCTATACCCCAAACTGTATACTTCAGTATGATACACCGTGATATAGACATGATATAATCTATACCCCAAACTGTATACTTTAGTGATACACCGTGATATAGACATGGCATAATCTATACTCCAAACTGTATACTTCAGTATGTTACTACAAGAGGACCATCAACATACATTGAGACTGGGATCTCTCGTTCTGCACACCATTGGTCAACTTCTTCCACATCAAATGGCCGGTGGCAAGTTTAACTCCAGAGATCACATGTACCCGGTATGTATTGGAAATCATCCAGAGATCACATGTGCCTGGTATGTATTGTAAATCATCCAGGGATCACATGTACCCAGTATGTATTGTAAATCATCCATGTATCCAGTATGTATTGTAAATCATCCAGAGATCACATGTGCCTAGTATGTATTTTAAATCATCCAGAGATCACATGTACCCAGTATGTATTGTAAACCATCCAGAGATCACATGTACGTGGTATTTGTTGTAAATCATTCAGAGATCACATGTACCCAGAATATATTGTAAATCATCCAGAGATCACATGTACCCAGTATGTATTGTAAATCATCCAGAGATCACATGTACCCAGTATGTATTTTAAATAATCCAGAAAATCATTCAGAGATCACATGTCCCTGGTATGTATTGTAAATCATCCAGAGATCACATGAAGTTTGTATTGTAAGATGTCACATTGTAAATCATCCAGAGATTATGTTGTAAATCATCCAGAGATCACATGTACCTATTTGTATTGTAAATCATCCAGAGATCACCTGTACCCATTATGTGTTGTAAATCATCCACAGATCACATGTACCCATTATGTGTTGTAAATCATCCAGAGATCACATGTACATGTATGTATTGTAAATCATCCAGAGTTCACGTATCCAGTATGTATTGTAAATCATCCAGAGATCACATGTACCCATTATGTGTTGTAAATCATCCAGTATGTATTGTAAATCATCCAGAGATTACGTATCCAGTATGTATTGTAAATCATCCAGAGACCACATGTACCCATTATGTGTTGTAAATCATCCAGAGATCACATGTATCCATTATGTGTTGTAAATCATCTATGTATCCAGTATATATTGTAAATCATCCAGAGATCACATGTACCCATTTTGTGTTGTAAATCATCCAGAGATAACATGTTTTAATTTCCCAGTTTTTGCGGCATGCTGTATGGCCCTTAGATTTTTGTGGTTCCGATCAAATACTTGCACATTTATAATCCATCTTGATGATTGAATTGAATTGTTGTTTAACGGCTCATCAACACAGTATAGGTTATTTAGAGCTGCCCCAGAGAGAGGGGAAGGATACATAGGAATCCGGGAACAGTGCCCTACTCTTATTATCGAATAAATTCCTATGGTTCTTGAACATGCTCGGAGGATTGACCGATACACAGGACCGCCAGGTTTAAGTCCCCATCCGACGGACAAAGCTTAGGAAACGTGTCTTGCCCAAGAACATACCGCCGAAACTCAGTGGCACTCAGTGGAGGATTGAACCCATGGCCTCCGGTCCAATCTTGAAGAAACTTGGGATCCATGTTTATGGGCATAATATCTCGACCATGTTCGATAACCAACCAGATCGCACCTGTCTAGCTGGAGTTATAGCCTTTTGGTTTTTAGCTCAACTGATCAGAGATCAGCGGATCTTATGCCGTGGTGCGTCGTCCGTCCGTCCGTCCGTCTGTCTGTCTGTCCGTTAACTTTTATTTGTAGCGACTACTCCTCTGAAACTACTGGATGGATATTCATGAAACTTTACAGAAATGTTGCCCATGAAGTCTAGTTGATCCTAGCAAAAATTCATGTTGATGTGAAATCCAAGATGGCCGCCAAAGCTAAAAATAGAATTTTAAAATACAAGTTTGTAGCGACTACTTCTTGAAAACTATAAGTGATATTGATATGGGACTTTTTCTGAAATGATCAGCATGACATGATGTTGGTCCTTGTCAAAAATCATTTTGATTGGACGTTAAACATGGCTGCCAGCGGCCATCTTTGTTTACATAGAGTTATATAGTAAAAACTTGTAGCGACTACTCCTCTGAAACTACTTGACGGATTTTCATGAAACTTCACAGGAATGTTGCACTTGATGTCTAATTGATCCTAGCAAAATTTCAGGTCGGCCGGAAATTCAAGATGGCCGCCACGGCTAAAAAGAGATTTTTAAAAAATAAGTTTGTAGCGACTACTTCTTGAAACTGTAAGAGATATTGATATGGGACTTTTTCTAAAATGATCCGCATGACATGATGGTTATATGAGTCGAACATTATTTTGATTCGACATTAAACATGGCTGCCAGTGGCCATCTTTGTTTACATACAGTTATATAATGAAAACTTGTAGCGACTACTCCTCTGAAACTACTTGACGGATTTTCATGTAAATTCACACGAATCTTGCTCTTGATGTCTTATTGATCCTAGCAAAATTTTCAGGTCTGCCGGAAATTCAAGATGGCCGCCATGGCTAAAAATAGATTTTTAAAAAATAGATTTGTAGAGACTACTTCTTGAAAACTATAAGTGATATTGATATGGGACTTTTTCTAAAACGATCAGCATGACATGATGGTTATCTGAGTCGAACATTATTTTGATTCAATGTTAAACATGGCTGTCAACGGCCATCTTTGTTCACATAGAGTTATATAATGAAAACTTGTAGCGACTACTCCTCTGAAACTACTTGACGGATTTTTAAGAAACTTCACAGGGATGTTGCTCTTGATGTCTAATTGATCCTAGCAAAATTTCAGGTCGGCCGGAAATTCAAGATGGCCGTCACGGCTAAAAATAGATTTTCAAAAAACAAGTTTGTAGCGACTACTTCTTTAAAACTATAAGTGATATTGATATGGGACTTTTTCTAAAATGATCAGTATGACTTGATGTTGATCCTTGTCAAAAATTATTTTGATTTGACATTAAACGTGGCCGCCAGCGGCCATCTTTGTTTACATAGAGTTATATAATGAAAACTTGTAGCAACTACTCCTATGAATCTACTTGATGGATTTTCATGAAACTTCATGGGAATGTTGACCTAGCTATCAAAAATCTATCAGTAGAGCTTCAAGGTCATTGACCTCTTGTTATATAAGTCATAAACACTATTGATTAGTACCACATTGCTACTTTGTTACTTTATTCCTTTGTAGTGTGTTTATTACTGTTGCAAGTCGCCGCACTGTTTGGATAGGAGAATAGTTTTACACGTCAGAAATCTAGTTTAAAATATTTCCTGTTAACCTAAATGTTTCAGTTAAGAAATAATTTTGAAATACCTGTCGTCTATTTTGCCATAAATATATGTTCATGTTCTAGTACTTGTTCTTGTACATGTTCTTGTAAATATATTTTATGTATATGGACAGGTTGGTTACAAGGCCACAAGATTCTACTGGAGCATGAGGACATTGTACAAGCGTAGTCGCTACATTTGTAGCATCCAGGAAATGGACGGCTACCCAGAGTTTGTTATCACGGTGATGGAGGAAGGCCTCGATGACCTTACCCTGCACCACTCCTCATGTAGCGGGGTGTGGAAATACATCCTGGAGCCCCTGGAGAACATGCACAGACAGGCAGACCTGGTGAAGGTCTTCCCCAACTTTACAACTGGCGAGGAGTTGTATGGACTTACAGATCCAAACATTGTCAGGCTCATCGAATCTGTAAGTTAATAGTGAGAAGAATTAGTGTCATATTGGCCTGTGAATGTTTTAGTTGATAGGGAAAAGAATAATTAATGCCGTATTGGCCTGTGAATTTGTAAGTTAAGAGTGTAAAGTAAATAGTGAACAAAGTTTCCAGGCATGTGAATCTGTAAATTTATAGAGAAGAATTGATGGTGTACAAGGCTGTTAGTTTATACTGTAAATGGGTCTGAAACTACACAAATAAAGACTGCAACAACACAATTGTTTGTTTCTAACATTTTTGTTTTTGTGTCACCAACATACTTGTTTTTGTGTTGCCTGGGTAGAAGGGTAGACCCTTAGGGATAACTTTGTCTTTTGTCTATGCCACATTTTTTTTTCTGCTCAGTAACTTCTGAAAGATTGCACCCACTGTCTTCAAACTTGATTGTCCTTGGTAAGGGAATGATCTTTATTGATTTTGCAATTAGTAGGTCAAAGGTCACTGAGCTGATAAACTAGTGAAATAGCTATATTGCAGAACTATAATTGTGTTTTGAGAAACACCCATGTAGTTTATTTCCTTGCTCTTGTTGTATCAATGTATCAACTTATACATGTCAAAATTCCCTTGATACTTATACATGTCAGAATTCCCTATCTCACATAATAAATGTGATATGATTGTAGGACGTGCATACCTTCTAAAATTAAAAAACTTGTGAGCTTATTAACTTACTGAGGCAGCAGTGTCATGCCTTTATGTATGTGTGTTGTTACAGTTACCGGGGACAGACCTGATGAAGGACTATGTGTTCAAGTTTGGACGACGTCAGCTGATTGACCTGCCACTCACCGTTAACCCTACAGGCTGTGCCAGATCCGAACCCAAACTTAGGACTCATTTCAAGAAGTAGGCAGATTTCTCTTATTTATGTTGTATTCTATGTGCTGTCTTCGAGTTTGAAATGGTTGTATCCTTGACAAAGAGCTGGATAAATAATTATAGCATCAAGTAAATAAATGTGATTGTAGCATAATAATTATGCCGTCAAAGGGACTGGGCGTATATGAATTACATGTCATGTCTCAGCCATACCTTGAAAGGAAATATCATGAAACAAATGTTACAGTGAGAAGGTGTGTTGGGCACAGGAATCAGGTTCGTATCTCAACAGGTCAAGGTCAAAATTGGCGTCACACTTGGCGGTCAAAGGTCAAAGAGTCCGCCTTAACTGTGAAGGTACTGAAATGAATTTCACTAAACTTCACACAAATGTTAATCACAATGAAAAGGTCCGTACTTCAAAGGTCAAGGACACCCATTGATTTGTTTTGGTTTGTTGCTGTAAGCAAGGAATGAAAACTATTTGACCAAATGTACAGAAGGTCTACCATTCTGAGATACACCAAGTCTAACGACCAAATGTACAGAAGGTCTACCATTCTGAGGTACACCAAGTCTAACGACCAAATGTACAGAAGGTCTACCATTCTGAGGTACACCAAGTCTAACGACCAAATGTACAGAAGGTCTACCATTCTGAGGTACACCAAGTCTAACGACCAAATGTACAGAAGGTCTACCATTCTGAGGTACACCAAGTCTAACGACCAAATGTACAGAAAGTCTACTATTCTGAGGTACACCAAGTCTAACGACCAAATGTACAGAAGGTCTACCATTCTGAGGTACTCCAAGTCGAACGACCAAATGTACAGAAGGTCTACCATTCTGAGATACACCCAAGTCTAACGACCAAATGTACAGAAAGTCTACCATTCTGAGGTACATCAAGTCTAACGACCAAATGTACAGAAAGTCTACCATCTGAGGTACACCAAGTCGAACGACCAAATGTACAGAAGGTCTACCATTCTGAGGTATACCAAGTCTAGCGACCAAATGTACAGAAGGTCGACCATTCTGAGATACACCAAGTCTAACGACCAAATGTACAGAAGGTCTACCATTCTGAGATACACCCAAGTCTAACGACCAAATGTACAGAAGGTCTGCCATTCTGAGGTACACCAAGTCTAACGACCAAATGTACAGAAGGTCTAGATACACCAAGTCAAACGACCAAATGTACAGAAGGTCTACCATTCTGAGGTACACCAAGTCTAACGACCAAATGTACAGAAGGTCTAGATACACCAAGTCTAACGACCAAATGTACAGAAGGTCTAGATACACCAAGTCTAACGACCAAATGTACAGAAGGTCTACCATTCTGAGGTACACCAAGTCTAACGACCAAATGTACAGAAGGTCTAGATACACCAAGTCTAACGACCAAATGTACAGAAGGTCTAGATACACAAAGTCGAACGACCAAATGTACAGAAGGTCTACCATTCTGAGATACACCAAGTCTAACGACCAAATGTACAGAAGGTCTAGATACACCAAGTCTAACGACCAAATGTACAGAAGGTCTAGATACACCAAGTCTAACGACCAAATGTACAGAAGGTCTACCATTCTGAGATCCACCAAGTCTAACGACCAAATGTACAGAAGGTCTACCATTCTGAGGTACACCAAGTCTAACGACCAAATGTACAGAAGGTCTACCATTTAGAGGTACACCAAGTCTAACGACCAAATGTACAGATGGTCTAGATACACCAAGTCTAACGACCAAATGTACAGAAGGTCTACCATTCTGAGATACACCAAGTCTAACGACCAAATGTACAGAAGGTCTAGATACACCAAGTCTAACGACCAAATTTCAGAATGTCTACCATTCTGAGGTACACCAAGTCTAACGACCAAATGTACAGAAGGTCTAGATACACCAAGTCTAACGACCAAATTTCAGAATGTCTACCATTCTGAGGTACACCAAGTCTAACGACCAAATGTACAGAAGGTCTAGATACACCAAGTCTAACGACCAAATGTACAGAAAGTCTACCATTCTGAGATACACCAAGTCTAATGACCAAATGTACAGAAGGTCTACCATTCTGAGATACACCAAGTCTAACGACCATACCCAAGATATGAAATTTCAGTATTTCATCTGGCTGTCTGAAAATCAAAAAGAAAATCGGTGAAGAATGCTTTAGAGAAGGCCTATTTAAGTAATTTGAACATGAACACTGACATGACTAATATGAACTGCATAGTATAAATTTGCCGTCGACTCATTAACTTCGAATTTCAAGAATGAAAAAAATATTGGTGAAATGCTGCTTTACTCATTAAATTAAATGTTAATGAGTAAAACCCAAGTGGCTTAAAAAGTATCTGTTGCTCTGGATTGTTAAAGTCCTAGTGGTGGCATGTTGGATGATGATCATAACAGACTTCAACCGAATTGTATTTGAATCCTATAGTGGGCAATTGTCAAACAATTCATGTTAGATCTTTTTTTAGATGTTTTCCTGGTAACATTAATTAAATTTTGCTACTGATCTTCTACAACCCACTCCTGCCATGTCAGCCTCAGCAAAAAGTGTGTACTCTACATGTGTACTCTACATGTGTACTCTACATGGGTACTCTACATGTGTACTCTACATGTACCTACATGGGTACTCTACATGTGTACTCTACATCGGTACTCTACATGTGTACTCTACATCGGTACTCTACATATACTCTACTGTACATGTGTTCTCTACATGGGTACTCTACATGTGTACTCTACATGTACTCTACTGTACATGTGTTCTCTACATGGGAACTCTACATGTGTACTCTACATCGGTACTCTACATGTGTACTCTACATGTGTTCACTACCTGTGTACTCTACATGTGTACTCTACTCTACATGTGTACTTTACATGTGTACTCTACATGAGTACTCTACATGTACTCTATTCAACATGTACTCTACATGGGTACTCTACATGGGTACTCTACATGGGTACTCTACATGGGTACTCTACATGTGTTCGCTACCTGTGTACTCTACTCTACATGTGTACTTTACATGTGCACTCTACATGAGTACTCTACCTGTGTACTCTACATGTGTACTCTACATGGGTACTCTACATGTGTACTTTACATGTGTACTCTACTCTACATGTGTACTCTACATGGGTACTCTACATGTGTACTCTACTCTACATGTGTACTCTACATGGGTACTCTACCTGTGTATTCTACATGGGTACTCTACATGTGTACTCTACTCTACATGGGTACTCTACATGGGTACTCTACTCTACTCTACATGTGTACTCTACATGTGTTCTCTACTCTACATGTGTACTCTACATGGGTACTCTACCTGTGTACTCTACATGGGTACTCTACATGTGTACTCTACTCTACATGGGTACTCTACATGGGTATTCTACTCTACTCTACATGCATACTCTACATGTGTACTCTACTCTACTCTACATATGTACTCTACATGTGAACTCTACTCTACTCTACATGTATACTCTACTCTACATGTGTACTCTACTCTACATGTGTACTCTACTCTACATGTGTACTCTACATGGGTACTCTACCTGTGTACTCTACATGGGTACTCTACATGTGTACTCTACATGGGTACTCTACCTGTGTACTCTACATGGGTACTCTACATGTGTACTCTACTCTACATGTGTACTCTACTCTACATGGGTACTCTACATGGGTACTCTACTCTACTCTACATGTGTACTCTACTCTACTCTACATGGGTACTCTACTCTACTCTACATGTGTACTCTACATGTGTTCTCTACTCTACATGCATACTCTACATGTGTACTCTACTCTACTCTACATGTGTACTCTACATGTGTACTCTACATGTAAACTCTACTCTACTCTACATGTGTACTCTACTCTACATGTGTACTCTACTCTACATGTGTACTCTACATGGGTACTCTACATGTGTACTCTACATGTGTACTCTACATGTGAACTCTACTCTACTCTACATGGGTACTCTACATGTGTACTATACATGGGTACTCTACTCTACTCTACATGTGTACTCTACATGTGTACTCTACATGTGAACTCTACTCTACTCTACATGTGTACTCTACATGTGAACTCTACTCTACTCTACATGTGTACTCTACATGTGTACACTACATTTGTACTCTACTCTACATGTGTTCTCTACTCTACATGTGTACTCTACATGGGTACTTTACATGGGTACATGTGTACTCTACATGGGTACTTTACATGGGTACTCTACATGTGTACTCTACGTGGGTACTCTATATGGGTGTGCATCTTTATCATGGTACATTCATTTCATGATACTATCCAGCTGGCTTGCAGAACGTCGGTGGTTCTACCCGGAGGGGCACCTGGGTTCTTCCTCCACCAATGGAAGCTTGAAAGTCGCCATATGAACGTAACTGTTGGTGCGACTAAAAAATCCAATTCAGTTCATTTCATGATACTTTTTTGCTCATCTTTTTGATGTTACATGTACATTTGTATATATGACTGTTGCAGACCTCACACCCTCCAGTCCAGCAGCACCCACTCCCTGCCGTCTACTGTGACAAGTCTGACAGGGGACCTCAACTCTCCGTACATGAAACACTTTGTACACTCCAAGTCACAGCAGTACCGGAAACTGAAAACAGAGTGGAAGAACCTTGTGTATCTGGGCAGGTCTAGGATTCAGGTATAATACATACAACAACATACGTTATACTCCCACTAAGATATTTGAGGGCCGCATGTCGTGATCTTGTCCCATTGTCCGGGCACACAAATTGGGTGTTATGTGACTTAGTTTAGTAGAAGACACACTAGCTCTGTTTCATTACCTATAACCCTACACTCTTCATACTTCAAACAGATACATCTAAATTCTTACCAAAAGAAGGTCACCATGATCAGCCATGACCTATTTTAATTATGGCCCACACGTTGATTGTGATTGAAGGGGGTATATAGTGTCATTTTGTCTGTCCGTACATTTGTTGAGGGTTCTGATTTGGTTTATTGGTAACTCACTAAGAGCCATACCCTCTTCAATCTTCATACACAGATGCATCTACATGGCTACTACATGTTCTGACCCAAAGTAAGTCGCCTTGATCGACATTGGCCTCCTTTGTACTCTTCACTGATTCTGGTTGAAGTTTTTCATTGGCTCTGTTTCTAAAGTCAATGATAGCCTTAAATTCATCAAACTTGATACACACATATCTGAAACTACTGGATGGATATTCATGAAACTTTACAGAAATGTTGCCCATAAAGTCTAGTTGATCCTAGCAAAAATTCATGTTAAAAAGCTAAAAATAGAGTTTTAAAATACAAGTTTGTAGCGACTACTTCTTGAAAACTATAAGTGATATTGATATGGGACTTTTTCTAAAAAGATCAGCGTGACATGATGTTGGTCCTTGTCAAAAATCGTTTTGATTCGACGTTAAACATGGCTGCCAGCGACCATCTTTGTTTACATAGAGTTATATAGTAAAAACTTGTAGCGACTAATCCTCTGAAACAACTTGGGGGCGTCCGTGGCCGAGTGGTTAACGTCTCTGACTTGAAATCACTTGCCCCTCACCGCTGTTAGTTCGATCCCCCAGGGGCCTAGGAATCTTTATGTGAGGAAGCTATCCAGCTGGCTTGCGGAACATCGGTGGTTCTACCCAGGTGCCCGCCCGTGCACGAAAATTGCCCGGAGGGGCACCTGGGGTCTTCCTCCACCAATGGAAGCTGGAAAGTCGCCATATGACCTTAGCTGTTGGTGCGACTATAAAATCCAATTCAATCAATCAATCTGAAACAACTTGGCGGATTTTCATGAAACTTTACAGGAATGTTGCTCTTGATGTCTAATTGATCCTAGCAAAATTTCAGATCTGCCAGAAATTCAAGATGGCCGTCACAGCTAAAAATAGATTTTTAAAAAATAAGTTTGTAGCGACTACTTCTTGAAAACTATAAGTGATATTGATATGGGACTTTTTCTAAACTGATCAGCATGACATGATGTTGATCCGAGTCAAACGTTATTTTGATTCGACGTTAAACATGGCTGCCAGTGGCCATCTTTGGTTACATAGAGTTATATAGTAAAAACTGTAGCGACTACTCCTTTGAAACTACTTGACGGATGTTCATGAAACTTCACAGCAATGTTGCTCTTGATGTTTAGTTGATCCTAAAAAAAATTCAGGCTCGCCGGAAATTCAAGATGGCCACCACAGCTAAAAATAGATTTAAAATAAATAAGTTTGTAGTGACTACTTCTTGAAAACTGTAAGAGATATTGATATGGGACTTTTTCTAAAATGATCAGCATGACATGATGTTGGTCCTTGTCGAAAATCGTTTTGATTCGACGTTAAACATGGCTGCCAGCGGCCGTCTTTGTTTACATAGAGTTATATAATGAAAACTTGTAGCGACTACTCCTCTGAAACTACTTGACGGAATTTCACGAAACTTCACAGGAATGTTGCTCTTAATGTATAATTGATCCTAGCAAAATTTCAGATCGTTCAGAAATTCAAGATGGCCGCCACGGCTAAAAATAGATTTTTAAAAAATAAGTTTGTAGCGACTACTTCTTGAAAACTATAAGAGATATTGATATGGGACTTTTTCTAAAATGATCAGCATGACATGATGGTTATCCGAGTCGAACATTAATTTGATTCAATGTTAAACATGGCTCTCAGCGGCTATCTTTGTTTACATAGAGTAATATAATGAAAACTTGTAGCGACTACTTCTCTGAAACTACTTGACGGATTTTCATGAAACTTCACAGGAATGTTGCTCTTGATGTCTCATTGATCCTAGCAAAATTTCAGGTCGGCCGGAAATTCAAGATGGCCGCCACGGCTAAAAATAGATTTTCAAAAAACATGTTTGTAGCGACTACTTCCTGAAATCAAAATCAATCAGTAGAGCTTCAAGGTCATTGACCTCTTGTTTGGTTAAAAAATATGGTTTTTGTCGAGCCTAATGGACTTGGCAAGCAAAATGTCATCTTGGGGTATGTTTGTGAAATCAAATTGTCCATGGATGCTCCTGTGTTGGCTGGGACCTTACAGAAGAAGTTCTTTCCTGAGCAGGCTATGACCTTACATAATAAATTCTTTCCTGAGTAGGCTGTGACCTTACAGAAGAATTTCTTTCCTGAGCAGGCTGTGACCTTACAGAAGAAGTTTTTTCCTGAGCAGGCTGTGACCTTACAGAAGAAATTCTTTCCTGAGCAGGCTGTGACCTTACAGAAGAAGTTCTTTCCTGAGCAGGCTGTGACCTTACAGAAGACATTCTTTCCTGAGTAGGCTGTGACCTTACAGAAGAAGTCTTTTCCTGAGCAGGCTGTGACCTTACAGAAGAAATTCTTTCCTGAGTGGAATGAATGAATGAATGGTGTTTTACGGCACGTCGACACATAAATAGGTCATATTAAGCGCAAGAACTGGCGAAAGATGAAGAAATGAACATTAATTAAAAATTAATGTAAATATAAAAAGATAAAACTATTTACAAATAAAGGATGATATGGTAGTAATATAAACTATATATGTAAATCTGAGTGGGCTGTGACCTTACAGAAGAAGATCTTTCCTGAGTAGGCTGTGACCTTACAGAAGAAATTTTTTCCTGAGTAGGCTGTGACCTTACAGAAGAAGTTCTTTCCTGAGTAGGCTGTGACCTTACAGAAGAAGATCTTTCCTGAGTAGGCTGGGACCTTACAGAAGAAGTTCTTTCCTGAGTAGGCTGTGACCTTACAGAAGAACTTCTTTCCTGAGTAGGCTGGGACCTTACAGAAGAAGTTCTTTCCTGAGTAGGCTGTGACCTTACAAGAGAAGTTCTTTCCTGAGTAGGATGTGACCTTACAAAAGAAGTTCTTTCCTGAGTAAGATGTGACCTTACAGAAGAATTCTTTCCTGTGTAGGCTGGGACCTTACAGAAGAAGTTCTTTTCTGAGTGGGCTGTGACCTTACAGAAGAAGTTCTTTCCTGAGTAGGCTGTGACCTTACAGAAGAAATACTTTCCTGAGTAGGCTGTGACCTTACAGAAGAAATACTTTCCTGAGTAGGCTGTGACCTTACAGAAGAAGTTCTTTCCTGAGCAGACTGTGACCTTACAGAAGAAGTTCTTTCCTGAGCAGGCTGTGACCTTACAGAAGAAGTTCTTTCCTGAGCAGGCTGTGACCTTACAGAAGAAGTTCTTTTCTGAGTAGGCTGTGACCTTACAGAAGAAGTTCTTTCCTGAGTAGGCTGTGACCTTACAGAAGAAGTTCTTTCCTGAGTAGGCTGTGACCTTACAGAAGAAGTTCTTTCCTGAGCAGGCTGTGACATTACAGAAGAAGTTCTTTCCTGAGCAGGCTGGGACCTTACAGAAGAAGTTCTTTCCTGAGCAGGCTGGGACCTTATAGAAGAAGTTCTTTCCTGAGCAGGCTGGGACCTTACAGAAGAAATTCTTTCCTGAGCAGGCTCTGACCTTACAGAAGAAGTTCTTTCCTGAGCAGGCTGGGACCCTACAAAAGAAGTTCTTTCCTGAGCAGGCTGGGACCTTACCGAAGAAATCTTTCCTGAGTAGGCTGTGACCTTACAGAAGAAGTTCTTTCCTGAACAGGCTGTGGAACCTTACAGAAGAAGTTCTTTCCTGAGTAGGCTGGGACCTTATGAAAGAAATTGTTTGTCGATCGGACATTCAAGATGCCGCCGTTACTAAAAATAGCCAAAACCTTAAAAAATCTCCAGAACAGCAAGAGAGATTTTTTGAATTGATCGCTAGCTACTAAACTGTCGAGTTTGTGTTTTTTGTCTTCAGGGGTCCAAAGTTGGAGATTTTGCATGTACTTATATCTGCCTTTCCAAAACCATAATGCATGGAGTTCTCATATATTGCTACATCAGTTTATGATCCTCTACCAAACTTAATCGAATGGTGAGCCTGGGGTCAAATCTGGCCCCACACAGGGGGTCACAGTTTTACATAAAGTTATATAGGAGAATCCTAAAAAAGAAAAATCTTCTTCTCTGAAACTACAAAACCAGAGGTTTAATATTTTTCATTTGCCATAATCTTAATGTCCTCTACCATGTTGTTTAAATCCAGACCCTCCCCGGGTTCACAGTTATATAATGCACACTATCATTATGTTTCCCTTAGGATTGCAGTATACAATTTGTACTCACCAGCACTTTCCAAAATGACATAGCTCTGAACAGCCTACCTAAAATTAAAGTACTAACCTAAATACATAAAGAAAGTCCGAAGTCAGCTGTTTACCTCTGAATCAGCAGCACTGTTTCATAAAACACTAGTGTAATAAATATGCAAATGAAGGCTTAAACATCGATTGGCCTTTTCCATCGCTTAAACATCGATTGACCAGTTAGTGACGTGGGTATATTAGTGAGATCCTCTGTACAGTTAGTGATGGGGGTATATTAGTGAGATCCTCTGTACAGTTAGTGATGGGGGTATATTAGTAAGATCCTCTGTACAGTTAGTGACGGGGGTATATTAGTGAGATCCTCTGTACAGTTAGTGACGGGGGTATATTAGTAAGATCCTCTGTACAGTTAGTGACGGGGGTATATTAGTGAGATCCTCTGTACAGTTAGTGACGGGGGTATATTAGTGAGATCCTCTGTACAGTTAGTGACGGGGGTATATTAGTGAGATCCTCTGTACAGTTAGTGACGTGGGTATATTAGTAAGATCCTCTGTACAGTTAGTGACGGGGGTATATTAGTGAGATCCTCTGTACAGTTAGTGACAGAGGTATATTAGTGAGATCCTCTGTACAGTTAGTGATGGGGGTATATTAGTGAGATCCTCTGTACAGTTAGTGACGTGGGTATATTAGTGAGATCCTCTGTACAGTTAGTGACGTGGGTATATTAGTGAGATCCTCTGTACAGTTAGTGACAGAGGTATATTAGTGAGATCCTCTGTACAGTTAGTGACGGGGGTATATTAGTGAGATCCTCTGTACAGTTAGTGATGGGGGTATATTAGTAAGATCCTCTGTACAGTTAGTGACGGGGGTATATTAGTGAGATCCTCTGTACAGTTAGTGACGGGGGTATATTAGTAAGATCCTCTGTACAGTTAGTGACGGGGGTATATTAGTGAGATCCTCTGTACAGTTAGTGACGGGGGTATATTAGTGAGATCCTCTGTACAGTTAGTGACGGGGGTATATTAGTGAGATCCTCTGTACAGTTAGTGACGTGGGTATATTAGTAAGATCCTCTGTACAGTTAGTGACGGGGGTATATTAGTGAGATCCTCTGTACAGTTAGTGACAGAGGTATATTAGTGAGATCCTCTGTACAGTTAGTGATGGGGGTATATTAGTGAGATCCTCTGTACAGTTAGTGACGTGGGTATATTAGTGAGATCCTCTGTACAGTTAGTGACGTGGGTATATTAGTGAGATCCTCTGTACAGTTAGTGACAGAGGTATATTAGTGAGATCCTCTGTACAGTTAGTGACGGGGGTATATTAGTGAGATCCTCTGTACAGTTAGTGACGGGGGTATATTAGTGAGATCCTCTGTACAGTTAGTGACGTGGGTATATTAGTAAGATCCTCTGTACAGTTAGTGATGGGGGTATATTAGTGAGATCCTCTGTACAGTTAGTGATGGGGGTATATTAGTGAGATCCTCTGTACAGTTAGTGATGGGGGTATATTAGTGAGATCCTCTGTAAAGTTAGTGATGGGGGTATATTAGTGAGATCCTCTGTACAGTTAGTGACAGAGGTATATTAGTGAGATCCTCTGTACAGTTAGTGATGGGGGTATATTAGTGAGATCCTCTGTACAGTTAGTGACGTGGGTATATTAGTGAGATCCTCTGTACAGTTAGTGATGGGGGTATATTAGTGAGATCCTCTGTACAGTTAGTGACAGAGGTATATTAGTGAGATCCTCTGTACAGTTAGTGATGGGGGTATATTAGTGAGATCCTCTGTACAGTTAGTGACGTGGGTATATTAGTGAGATCCTCTGTACAGTTAGTGATGGGGGTATATTAGTGAGATCCTCTGTACAGTTAGTGATGGGGGTATATTAGTGAGATCCTCTGTACAGTTAGTGACGGGGGTATATTAGTTTTACAATGATGATGCTATCTTACAAGCTAAAATACAGTATGAAACCTGCCTGTCCCATGGACACATTTTCTGGTTGGTTTAGTTTCTGCATGTGTTAAAGAATAATATATACATGAAATGCAAAGAAGATGTGTTATAACGTGGTCTAACACCTCTTGTTTCTTGCTAAATATGTGTATTTTAAACCATTTACTGCTATTAAACATTGACTACAAGTGAGTATTTTATAAATCCAATTCAGGGTCTGGGACTCTATGCAGCTAAGGATCTAGAGATGCACACCATGGTGATAGAGTACATTGGGGATCTCATCAGAAACGAGGTTGCTAACCACAGGGAAAAACAATACGAAGCTCAGGTATGTATAATGATTTAATAACATCCAAGTTGGAAATACCAAGACTTTTCAAAGGCATCCATTTTCGTGTCTTCCAGTA
Organism: Cyrtodaria siliqua; assembly: GCA_037043455.1. Taxonomy (NCBI): domain Eukaryota; kingdom Metazoa; phylum Mollusca; class Bivalvia; order Adapedonta; family Hiatellidae; genus Cyrtodaria; species Cyrtodaria siliqua. The sequence continues at coordinate 69,048 of JAWPHD010009627.1, read as the reverse complement.
TAAAATATAATTTGTAGGGACGTAAAATAATGGATTTTCATTAATGAAGTTTAGTTTCTCTTTATTATATACAGTTGCTTGTGTAAGCGTGCAGTCTCACTGGAATTACTGTAGCTGTTGTTGACCTGTGTCACACTTAAACCTGCAACCTATATTGTAGCCAAAGAGTTCACAGCTAGAAAAAGTTGTGGAAAAAACACGGTCCTGCCAAAAAGGTCAAACTTTCTAAAGAAGTATTGTTTTTATTAAAAATCACGCTTATACAGATCTAATTTCAAGTTGCCATCAAAGTAAATTTGTGTGCTTGATGTTCACACACTTAATGAACAGAATGTGCCTTCTGTTGTCACTGCCAGGAGAAACTTGTATTCTTACACTTGAGACAGCCATGATCTTGTGGGCAGAGTTACACAGTCTGAAATATGTGGTGCAAGCAAATTTCAAACAGATTATTTGGCACCTTTCTTCTGTACGAATAATGACATGCAGCAGTCACAATGTACTGAGAGATTTTGGTCGGTCAACTAGCACAGGAACTGCGATCAGTGTCGCCTCCTTCGTCCCACCCGCCATGTACAGCTGCCGCAAGAAGAAGCAGCTAGAAGAAGAGCCAGCAGCCAGTGTGCCTGAATGGACATATCACATAACATGCCTGAATGGACATATTACCATGCCTGAATGGACATATCACATAACATGCCTCATTGGACATACCACATGATGTTCCTCAATGGCCGTATCACATAACATGCCTAAATGTACATAACATCACATAATGTGCCTCAATGGGCAGCCTGGATGTACATGTCACATACCATGGATATCCTGTTATCAGGGGACTGGTGATACTGGGGATAAAGCTGATTACTGGCCATGGATATCCTGTTATCAGGGGACTGGTGATACTGGAGATAAAGCTGATTACTGCCAAATAGACATTGCCCCTTGTGTCAAGCAAATAGTACAATAATATTGATTTGTGAATGATATGCTTTGTTCTAAAATGTTCACTACAATTTTAATTGTTTATATATACTGCATGATTATTTCATGAAAGTACAACATAAAACGATTGACGTGACTAGATATTTAATAAAACTTTGAACACAAAATACTCATGTAAAGATAGGCTATTAAACAGATCATGGCATTGAAACTAATCAACTATTATGCATAATTAAGCAAATAAACAAATCAGTTTATGGAAATTATTGATCACAATGATTGTTCCTAAAGGTAATACCATTTTCGGAACATGAGATAAAACTCTCTGCGGCATGCCACAAACTGCAGTGGCTGTTTAAATTAACTCAATGCTATCCGCAGTTTAATCACTCTCGGTGATTCCGCTTGAATGTCATACAATTAAGGGGTACGCGGGCAGACCTAGCAAGCACTATATGGGTTTGGCCCTGACCCTTATTAATGACTCCGCAAAACCGCACTATTTGTAAATAATCCCTCATATACAGGTGTACACCATGTTAAGTGGGGATTTACTAAATTTTGATGTAGGATTAAATAGGTGAACACCATATTAAAAAACTACAAAGTGTAGTGGCACATTTCATACAGGTTAATCTTTCAATGTCTTATACATAACGATCAGCCAGGAACACAACCAGTAGTGCCTGACGAAAGTCCAGGCGACGCGATGTTTCATATAGATGAAACTTTCAGTGTCTATACAGGATGACAAGCCAGGAAAACAACCAGTAGTGCATGGCGAAATTCCAGACGACGCGTAAGAGGATAATCCACCCTGTCACCTGGATCGGAGTATTGAGCCTGAACAGTGGCCTGTCATGTAAAGCACCCAGATTGAAATAGACTGTATAAAGACAACGCAAAAGTGGCAACTGTGGAATATAAAGAAAAACAACTGGCAGCATCGTTAAGCAACAATAATAACAGTAATACAATTGAACATAAAAGGACATAAAATAGGAGCAATGCCTAGGACTGCTAACACATATCAACATATCTATAAGTACATAGATACATGTCATTAAAAGATGATAATATAAGATATTGGGGGCGGTGGGTGGGAAACAAATAAATTCTCTAACAATTGATACTTGACATTTAGGATAATAGACCGGAAACCGAAAGGGTGTAGTCCCGAGATCTCGCGATAATTTGAGTCACATAGTTATTTTGGGACATCACGTGATACCAACTTCCGGTACAATTATTTGATTTCCGGAAAAACCAAAACAAATGAAAATATCGTTGTAATTTGAAATAAAAGCTGTTGATGTCAAAAGACATAACCAGGATTATTTCATGAAAGTACAACATAAAACGATTGACGTGACTAGATATTTAATAAAACTTTGAACACAAAATACTCATGTAAAGATAGGCTATTAAACAGATCATGGCATTGAAACTAATCAACTATTATGCATAATTAAGCAAATAAACAAATCAGTTTATGGAAATTATTGATCACAATGATTGTTCCTAAAGGTAATACCATTTTCGGAACATGAGATAAAACTCTCTGCGGCATGCCACAAACTGCAGTGGCTGTTTAAATTAACTCAATGCTATCCGCAGTTTAATCACTCTCGGTGATTCCGCTTGAATGTCATACAATTAAGGGGTACGCGGGCAGACCTAGCAAGCACTATATGGGTTTGGCCCTGACCCTTATTAATGACTCCGCAAAACCGCACTATTTGTAAATAATCCCTCATATACAGGTGTACACCATGTTAAGTGGGGATTTACTAAATTTTGATGTAGGATTAAATAGGTGAACACCATATTAAAAAACTACAAAGTGTAGTGCCACTACCAGTTTGCAGCATGCCGCCTAGAATTTTATGCCACAGCAAATTAATTATGAAAACTTATTAATTTGTCCCCCAAGGGACTATACCAATGGGGGATATTCGTAAATTAGGAATCGGCCGCTCAGCAAAAGGACCCCCGATTCGTCCCTCAACAATTTCGTTTAAGATTTTTTGTTTAACTATGTGAAAATGTTGATTAGCAGATTTAAGGTTTTTGGAATCAACAGCCTCCCTCGGACCACTATAATGAATTGGAAACCCAAATTTAAAACCATTAAGAATATAAGCAGCCTTATTATGATCATAATCTAACAAACTATTTTGCAGGGCCATGACATTAATTGGGGACTTACCAAGTGCAAAAACCGAAACCGACCTGACCTCATCGCTTAAACCCCCTGGCCCCAAATGGTTTTCCACGCCACTGATGCCCACGAAAGGCAGGGCGATTGGCTGGATTAGGTGGGGATGACCCAGGGGCGGTTCGGGTTGCCGCCGGGCAAGCCCACTTGGCATGGCTGTCTGAAAAGCAGACCGTACAATGGTGCAGATACCTGCATGGGTTCCATTTGCAAAAACCCTTATTGAAGTCGTGGCACATGGGTTGCCTCACAGCAGGAGGCCGGGAGACCTGTGCCGATTCAATAGTCGTGTCGAGAACACTTCCGCGATCCACAGGCATTACACGCAACCACAGCTCAGTGTCCATTTTGTCCCACGGTTTTGGGTTGCGAACCTGTGTCAAACGGAACTGCTCATCGTACGTTCGCCAAGCAAAATTAGTGTGGCGACCGGCACGCTCCCGGACATTGGACATGTACTTCAAAAGTTCCTGAGTTTTATCAGGAAATTTACGAATATAAATGCTCATAAAAATTATAAATGCATCAGTCCATTTTGCCAGATTTGGTACTTTCTCAGTACATGCCCTGGGTCTAGTCTCTAAAGCACCAAACTCATTTATCCGAAGCTGCCCGCCAGCCTCGTACACCGAGGACAACTCAATGCCACCCTTCAACAAGGAAGCCAGATTGATAAACTCATTGCGCCAAATTTTTTGGCACAAAGTATCAGGGATGTGCGCAGCCACATCTGTCCCACCGCACCCTAAATATTCTAAGTTGGCAGCGTCATTTTGACGTGCCAACTGGTCGTACAACGACTGCTGTTGTTGCAATATTGACGAGGGCACTTGAGATTTTAGAATGGCCTCGAAGTCAACAAAACGATTAGGACCTTTAGATTTGTCCTGCTCCGTATCGTCGTCGGCAAAGAGCCGAACGACCTCATCCTGTTCAACCTCCTCGGGCTCGGCAGGCGGCGGAGTTGCGCCTGCATTGTCCGTTTTCTTGGAAACGGCCCTCGCTCTAGTTTGCGGACCTTGCGCAGGACGCTTACGCTTAACGGCTTTCCTCTTTCCAGGCATTCCCAATCAATAATAAAATAAAATCAATGAAATAAACAAATAAATTCTCTAACAATTGATACTTGACATTTAGGATAATAGACCGGAAACCGAAAGGGTGTAGTCCCGAGATCTCGCGATAATTTGAGTCACATAGTTATTTTGGGACATCACGTGATACCAACTTCCGGTACAATTATTTGATTTCCGGAAAAACCAAAACAAATGAAAATATCGTTGTAATTCGAAATAAAAGCTGTTGATGTCAAAAGACATAACCAGGAATATTTATTGAAATCATTTGAAGTAGCATGTATTGTCTATTTTATGTAAAAGTGCTACTGAAATACATTTCTCCGACACCCTTAGATTAAAATGTCATTTTGTGAACTGATAAGTTGACATGTGGTAATTGCAGCAATTATAGGGCGTGTGATTGGATAGTCCAGTAAAAGTTTATCTAATTAACATAATGATTAAACTGTCACAAATAATTACCATTGTAAGACTGCCAGATAAGGCCAAATACAATTATATGTGTGGTTCTTATTACAATATTTTATTTTATATTTTGTCTTTTTTTTTTGAGGGGTCATAAAATGTTTAGGGTCGTCGCCTAAAAACGGTCGGTCGGGAAACCGTAACAACACCTATTATTTTAATTAGCCTAATGAACTTTGATACTAGCAACAGTTATTGTTAAACATATTTAAAAATCATATAATTATATACTATTATTATTTTATTTTTTTATTATTTTAATACTCACTTGTAGGGCATGTTACAAATAAGATGCTTTAGTATATCAGACTGACATGTCTGTTTTAACCCTATCCTGCTAAGCGGTACTACAATAGCCTTTGTATCCAGTGTGAACCCAGATCAGCCAGCAGTGCCAGGGTTTACACTGTCTGGCTGCTATGCATCAGTGATTTCCCCAAAAAAGCCTTTGTATCATAATTGGAATAGTCCAAATTCAAAGAAAGAATTTTTTTCATTACCGTAGTACATGACTGTTGTGTTAACCTAGTTGCTGTAACCACCCATTCACAAATTAGAGTTCCTTCTGCAGTATTTAAATGTTTTGATGACACTTGGGGTGGGGGGGATAATCAAGCAGATTAATTTATTTTTTTATTGACAGTGTCCCTTTAATACTGATAAGTTTAGTCCGTCTCATTACTGAATATTTACTCAATACAAATAAGATGATTTCAACAGTAGTACAATTTTTTTGTCTCGCCTTAACGAAGAAAAAAAGAGACATAGGTGTTGCTTTTCCGGCGGCAGCAGCGGCGGCAGCTTCAACATTCAAGTTTTGCATTTAGGTCATTTTCTCACAAACTGTATGCACTAGACCTTTAAACTTTGCTTATAGTTGTATCTTGAGTGGTACATTGCAACGTGACAAAGCAAATTTGGATGTGACCTTGACCCTCCAAACAAAGGGCAGATAACTTTAATTGTTACATTTAAATCACTTTCTCATGAACCAGAAAATGCACTAGATGTTTTAAACCTAATTTATAGCTTAATCTTTGGAAGAAAACATATTCTATTTTGACATAGTTGTGTCTTCGGTAGTGCATCTTTTTTTTGGATGCCTGGATTTTATCTATGACGACCTACTTTTTGGAGCTGATGATTTTTAGCTCTACTGGCCAAAGGCCTTCATTTTTCATCTGATCTTTACCAAACTTTACCAGATTGTTAAATCAATGAAAGCTCGACAAGTTCGAAAACCAGCCAGATCGGACCAATAACTTGATTTAGTTAAAAATGCTATATTTTGCCTCGTTAATACAATAGGGCTTTCATTTTTCATCTGATCTTTACCAGATGTTTTGCCTTTTTTTTTTTTATTATTAGTATATATATATATATTTTTTATTTTTATTTTTTTTTTATTTTTTTTTTTATATATTTTTTTATTATTCTAACACGACCTCCGCAGTCTTTCATATACACAAAGAAGAGAGACAGCTGTATGTTATTCTACGATAAAATACAGCTGTTCCATTAAATCTCCGCGTATATTTCATCCGTTGGAAGCGCCACGTTACACGACGTCACTTGGTAAATATACGTCACGAAGACAAACTCAACAGTAATTTTAATGAAATGTTAATTACAACAACTTGCCATGCTCCCAAACCGTGCACACCCCCGAAATAAACCCACCATATGCAACGGTACATATAACAATAAGCATCTTGAACAAGCTGAGAACGTTTGACGTCATACAGCGCAAGCTATATGACGTAAGCAATGACTTAATTGTTTGTCACGTGACTACTAGTGTATTGAAACGCAGAACTTTGCATACGGGGCGCCCAATGGAACAGCCTGTAAACATAGCAGCCTGATTACCTTGACCTCCGAGATAATATATAGTGCCCCAACAATAGCGTAAACAATGGGGTTATTGTTGTGTTAGAATCAAAATAATAAAGACGTACTGGTACCTGTATTTTATCGGTGAATAAAATACAGTTGGTCGTTCGGATGCGAGTAATTAAACCACTCGTGCTAACGCACTCGTGATTTAATTACTACGCATCCGAAAACGCACTCGTGATTTAGTTACTACGCATCCAAACTCCTAACTGTATTTTATTCACCGATAAAACACAGGTACTTATTTATTATTTGTTAATTAATTTAATTTTTTTTCATTTTTATTTTTTAATTTTCTTATTTCATTATTTTTTTATTATTTTTTTTTTTTTGGTGTTAACGCCGTGTTAGCAGGAAGCATTGCTGTGCCTATTGCATTTTTTTTCCAGTTCGTTGATTTTTGATGGAGTTAGGCCGCTTGACTTTTTTTTTTTAATTGCTTGTCGGCGCTACTCCTCCTAAACGCCTTGTTGAATTTCGATGAAACTTAGCAGGAAGCATCGGTAAGATGTCTAGTTGTGCATATCGGTTCAAGTTTGCTGATTTATGACAGAGTTACGGCACTTTGACATTTTTTACTTTAAATTTCTTGTCAGCGCTACTCCTCCTAAACGGCTTGTTGGATTTCTACAAAATTTGGCAGGAAGCCTCAGTATGATGTCTAGTTGTGCAAAGCATGGTATATCAATGAAATTTGGGACAAGTTCGAAAACCAGCTAGATCTAGTTAGGAACGACAGGTTATGGCCCTTGATTTGTTGAAAAATGCTATATTGTATTTTCCTTTGTTAAATCTGTAGTTACTTCATTTTTTATCTGATATTTACCATATTTGTTTATAATGTTAATATAAACTCCCCCCTTCCCCCACCCACAACACCCATTTTTAGCTCGACTGATCAGAGATCAGCAGAGCTTATGTCGTGGTGCGGCGTCCGTCGTCCGTCTGTCCGTAAACTTTTATTTGTAGCGACATCTCCGCTGAAACTACTAGATGGATATTCATGAAACTTTACAGAAATATTTCCCATAAAGTCTAGTTGATCCTAGCAAAAATTCATGTTGATGTGAAATCCAAGATGGCCACCAAAGCTAAAAATAGAGTTTTAAAATACAAGTTTGTAGCGACTACTTCTTGAAAAGTATAAGTGATATTAATATGGGACTTCTTCTAAAATGATCAGCATGACATGATGTTGGTCCTTGTCAAAAATCGTTTTGATTCAACGTTAAACATGGCTGCCAGCGGCCATCTTTGTTTACATAGAGTTATATAGTAAAAACTTGTAGCGACTACTCCTCTGAAACTACTTGGCGGATTTTCATGAAACTTTACAGGAATGTTTCTCTTGATGTCTAATTGATCCTAGCAAAATTTCAGATCTGCCAGAAATTCAAGATGGCCGTCACAGCTAAAAATAGATTTGTAAAAACTAAGTTTGTAGCGACTACTTCTTGAAAACTATAAGTGATATTGATATGGGACTTTTTCTAAAATGATCAGCATGACATGATGTTGATCCGAGTCGAACATTATTTTGATTCAACGTTAAACATGGCTGCCAGTGGCCATCTTTGGTTACATAGAGTTATATAGTAAAAACTTGTAGCGACTACTCCTCTGAAACTACTTGATGGATGTTCATGAAACTTCACAGCAATGTTGCTCTTGAATTCTAGTTGACCATAGAAAAATCTCAGGCTCGCGGGAAATTCAAGATGGCCGCCACGGCTAAAAATAGATTTTTAAACAATAAGTTTGAAGCGACTACTTCTTGAAAACTATAAGTGATATTGATATGTGTCTTTTCCTAAAATGATCAGTATGACATGATGTTGATCCTTGTCGAAAATTATTTTGATTCGACGTTAAACATGGCTGCCAGCGGCCATCTTTGTTTACATAGAGTTATATAATGAAAACTTGTAGCGACTACTCCTCTGAAACTACTTGACGGATTTTCATGAAACTTCACACGAATGTTGCTCTTGATGTCTAATTGATCCTAGCAAAACTTCAGGTTGGCCGGAAATTCAAGATGGCTGCCACGGCTGAAAGTAGATTTTCAAAAAACAAGTTTATGGCGACTTCTTGAAAACTATAAGTGATATTGATATGGGACTTTTTCTAAAATGATCAGCATGTCATGATGTTGGTCCTTGTCAAAAATCGTTTTGATTCAATGTTAAACATGGCTGTCAGCGGCCATCTTTGTTTACATAGAGTTATCTACTAAAAATTTGTAACGACTACTCCTCTGTAACTACTCGACGGATTTACATGAAACTTTACAGGAATGTTGCTCTTGATGTCTAACTTATCCTAGAAAAATTTCAGGTCGGCCGGAAATTCAAGATGGCCACCATGGCTAAAAATAGATTTTCAAATTCAAGTTTGTAGCGACTACTTCTTGAAAACTATAAGTGATATTGATATTGGACTTTTTCTGAAATGATCAGTATGACATGATGTTGATCCTTGCCAAAAATTATTTTGATTTGACATTAAACATGGTCGCCAGCAGCCATCTTTGTTTACATAGAGTTATATAATGAAAACTTGTAGCGACTACTCCTATGAAACTACTTGATGGATTTTCATGAAACTTCACAGGAATGTTGACCTAGCTATCAAAAATCTATCAGCAGAGCTTCAAGGTCATTGACCTCTTGTTATTAAATATCATTCATAGAAGAAAGTGGGAAAAATTTAAAAATGCCCATGCCAGACTAGACACTGCAGACTTATTGCCCATGATTACCAGGTGAGCGATCTAAGGCCATCCTATCCCTGTTGTTTTTGCAATGTTTTAAAAAAAACTACTGATGGGAATTTTATGTCGACAACCCTTGATATAAGAGCTGTTTTAGCCAGTAGAGCATCCACAGGCCCTCTTGAGCCTTTTGTTTTTAATAGAATGGCATTTTGTTTTTAAACAAATGCACTTAAAGGTCATCTCAGCGAACGGCAAACTCGATTGTTTTTAGTTACTAAAATGTTTACAAACTTTCATTTAAGCATCATTGACCTTTTTATTTTTAAGTCCAGAACCCCTTAGGCGAGACATGTGAATCCACGGATTTCTTGTTTTATATATTTATTTAAATCAAAACGAGTTTTTGTGTATGCATGCATCTGATGCATTCTCGTTCAGATAGACATATAATACACATTATATAACTAGATATGGGAGAGTTTCAAAACCATGGCCAGATTAAAATTGGAAGTAATTAGTGTGTAATTGGTTCTGTCTGAAACTGTTGCCATGAACTTAAGATAAACAGCATGTGTTTATTGTTACAGCATGTGACTATTTATTACTGAAATTCAGCACCGCTTATTGATGGAATACTTCACATTTACAATTGTTAAGTGGGAAACATTCATGATTGAAAAACTTCTAATATGAGAAGGCTGTAACTTGATGGGCATACACTGAAACATGGCCTCTTTGGCCTGGCCTGGCCTGGCCTGATCTTAAAATTGTTTACCTTAATTGTTATTGTTCCAGGTCATGTTCTTAGTCGCTGTATTTTTTGACTTGGAGAAAGCTTATGATACTGCATGGAAGTACGGTATTATGAATGATCTTCATGACCTTGGTCTTAGAGGTTGATTATCCATTTTTATAGAGAAATTCTTAGATGATAGACAGTTTCGTGTCCGAATGGGTTCAACCCTCTCTGATATTCATGAACAGGAGATGGGTGTGCCACAGGGCAGCATACTCTCTGTCACCCTTTTTATATGTTGACGACTTTGTTATATGTTATCGTGCAAAAAACGTGAACACTACTGAGAGACAACTGCAACAATGTCTGAATAAACTTCAGACCTGGTCGGATGAAAATGGTTTTAAATTTTCTAAATCTAAAACTAATTGTATGCATTTTTGTCAACTACGTAAACATCATGAAGACCCTCATCTAACATTGGATGGGTCACCAATACCAGTAGTGGATGAAACAAAATTCCTTGGTCTTACTTTCGACCGTAAATTGACGTTTATACCACACCTTAAATACTTGAAGGCCAAGTGCCTTAAAGCTCTTAATTTACTTAAAGTTGTTGCAAACACTAACTGGGGAGCGGATCGTAAAGTCCTCTTGCGACTTTACAGATCTCTTATCAGATCCAAGCTGGACTACAGCTCGATATATATATGGATCGACTCACAAGTCGTACTTGCAGATGCTCGACCCTATACATAATCAAGGATTACAACTCGCCTTAGGTGCCTTTCGTACATCACCAGCCGAAAGTCTATATGTTGAAGCTAATGAACCATCACTGTCTCATAGACGGGACAAGTTAGCCCTACAATACGCCATTAAATTAAAATCTAACCCTTCAAACCCAACTTTCGATAATGTTTTTAATCCAGTTATGAACCTCTTTTTGATCGAAAACCGAAGGCCATTCGATCATTGGTCTACGTATTAAACCAAAATTAAGAGACACTGAAATCGACCTTAATTTAATTGCCAAGTACAAAGTACCACAAATTCCACCGCTGACTTTGGAAACACCAACAATTATTTTTGATCTTTGTAATAGTAACAAATCCAGTACAGACCCTACTGTCTTTCAAAGCAAATTTAATGAAATTTAATCGAAATACAGTAACTTTCAACATATATACACAGATGGTTCTAAAGATGGAGATAAGGTAGCTGCAGCAGCTGTTATTCACAAACACAGCATAAAGAGCCACCTGCCTGATAAGGCCTCTATCTTTTCAGCTGAACTTAAGGCAATTGAACTTGCCTTAAATTATATTCAGGAATCTGATGATGACCATTTTGTAATATTTTCTGATTCCCTTTCATCTCTTCAAGCACTGGGTAATATGAAACATGATAACCCAGTTGTGCTTCAGCTTTTAGAAAAGTACAATTCTCTTATAGTTGATAATGTAATTATTTTCTGCTGGCTTCCAAACCATGTAGGAATACGTGGTAATGATAGAGCTGATAGTGCTGCTAAAGCAGCACTAGGTTTACATATATCTAATACTAAATTACCTTATACTGATTTTAAAAGTTGTATTAACACATTTATTCCTAACTCTTGACAAGCCGCTTGGGATTTGTCAGTTAACAATAAACTCCATTCAATTAAACCGTTACTTGGAGAATGGCGTTCTTCTAGTAGACCCATTCGTCGAGAAGAAGTTCTCCTAGCCCGGTGCAGGATAGGGCATACACGTTATACTCATTCATATTTATTACAAGCTGAGCAATTACCAGAATGTATACCCTGCTTTGCACCATTAACGGTCAAACACATCTTATTGGAACGTGTAGACTTTGATCCTATGCGTCAAAGGTACTACAATGTTAATACTATAAAAGAGTTATTTGATACTATAGATTTTAGTCTTGTTTTAGATTTCCTAAAAGAGGTCAGACTATATAAATCATTATAATGTGTTCTTATATATATTTACCTGTTTATATACCCGTTGGCGGGCATTTGTTGATTTACATACATAGTTTATATTACATCTTATCATCCCTTAATTTTTAATAGTTTTATCTTTATATATTTACATTAATCTTTAATTAATACTTGATTTCTTCAATTTTCATCAATTTTTGCACACAATATGACCTATTTATGTGTCGACGTGCCGTAAAACACCATTCATTCATTCATTCATTCATTCATTAGTCGGTTCTTCACAATGAGGGGCATTCACAAACATGTTTGAATCTTAAATAACTATAATTGGTTGCATTAAAGTGGAACTGACTATGAGATGTCAATGGTACTAATAATGAGAAATGAAGAAACATAATAGTGTGCAATGGTAAAACAGTAATCAGTTAGGATATATTCATATTAATATGAAAATAAAGTGAATTAATGTTTGAAACTGGTTAAAGGCTTGCATGAATGCTAAGTTAGTGACAGGATAAATTATTTTATAACAATGGATTAATTTGATGATATGGTTAAAAAAATAAGTTATTGAATGACAATGTTTTTTTAAGGGTGAGTTGGTGGATGGATGGTTAAATAAAATTGAATGGGTATTGGATTGATTGATAGGTGGATGGATGGTCAAATGAGTGATTGGGTGGTTCCGTTTTGGTAGGGTGGAAATGTGGGAGGGTAGCTGGATGGTAGGGTGGGTATTGGGATACGCTAAAAATATATAATCTGAACATATTCAATTGTAAATAATTGTATTATATTTCCATATTGTTTAAATGGAGATTTTGTTATTTAGTGTTATTATGCCAACAACAAAATAGGATGTGTTTTATATGCTATATGTGCTTGTTTGCATTAAATTACTTTATTTTGAAATTATATATGTTTAGATTAATTCATGCGATTTTGGCTATTTTAAATTAATAAAAGCAAGTTTTCATTATATCATAAACAATTGCGTTTTACCATCTTAAATCAATCATCTTATGTTGTTTGAACATGATAAAAAGCGTCTTCATGGCCGAATGGTTAACGATGTTGCGTTGTAAACCTTCGCCTCTCACCGCTGCGGGTTCGAATCCCTCTGGGAGCTGGTCTTGTAAGTGAGGAAGTGTCGATTCTTACGGATGGCGGGAGGTGTACAGTACTGGTTCTACCCAGGAAATGTGGGTGCTCTGCCTCCACCACCGTCATATACTTACATGTGTTGAAAATGACGTCAAACACCATACAACCAAACAGATCAACATGATAACTATCAATTTAAAACCTCACAAGGTGCGCAGTTTCTAACATAATCTGTACAGCTGCATTGTCCCATGAGACGTGCTAACCCTAATGTGAGCCACTGACCATCTAGAAAAACATAAATGAACTTGGATACTCAAACATTAACCACAGTGTTGAAGCAATGACCCTTTGGTCTGACCTAAACAAATCCCAAGGGACCAACTAATCTTAGGCCAGGCCAGGCCAAGCCATGTTTCAGAGTAAGCCAACTTGATGTGCATGCATGCCTGTGCCTTATATAAATGTATACACATTCCATCACTGGGTCAGTCTCTGTTTAGCATCTCTCATTAGGGAATCAATCGAACAGCACTATCTTTTATAACAGCTTGGTATTAAAGCATATAATCTACAGTAGATCATGTGTGTTGACTTAATTTTATCTTTAATTTACCTGCTACTGTAAATGTGTAACTTTCTGGGGGATTGCTTTCATATAGGCATATAGCACCCTCGATTTTATCAAGATGAAGCTCACTTGAAACATGTTTGATGGACTTGTCGCTTTAGGCGAGACACCACGTTGCGCGCAACTCTTCTTACATAAACAAATCCATAGCTAACCATCCTACATTGTTACATACCAGTTTAAATAATAAAAATATAAAGTTTATTTTAAACATGATAATTAGTACGACTGGTCCATACATGATCATCAGTATCAGTCCCGAAAAGTTACTACTAAAATAAAGTCAAAATATTATTATGTTTTAATATTCATATTAAATGAACCATTCTGCGTTTATAAAAAAACATTTAAAAGAAATAGTAACCCTCCGTTTATTATTGATTGGACATAAGGTCTGCACACATCCTGACTTTTTGACCCATTTCCCCAACAATTTAAAATCGTCCCCGACTTGTAGTAGTCACCGTGAAATGGCCGCAATATCAACCAGAAGGCGAAAAGATGACAGAACGAAAAGACGACTAACAAAAAGACTATAAAACGAAAAGATGACAAATGCAGCGCGAAAATATGACAGAACGGAATGACGACAGAACGAATTACTGCCATTTCAAGGGCAAAAAGGCGACTGAAGGCCACACAAAATAACGAAAAGACGACAATATCAAATGGCGTCTTTTTGCGTGGCGTTCTGTCGTCTTTTTGCCCTTGAAATGGCGTCTTTCCGCGAAGCATTTGTCGTCTTTTCGTCCTGTCGTCTTTTCGTTCTGTCGTCTTTTTGGGGGTGATATAACAAAAAGACGACAAATGGCACAAGTCAGCCACCATACAGATCACATAATGTGCCTCAATGGAAATATTACCATGCCTCAATGGACATGTCACATAACATGCTTCAATGAACATATTAACATGCCTCAATGGACATTTCACATAACAAACCTCAATGGACATATCACATGATGTTCCTCACTGGGCTCTTCATTGGACCAAAAAAATTTCTGTAGCCAACTGGATTTTGTATATATATATACAGGTTAATTACGTCCCCCTGTGTCGATGGTACCATCCAAAGTAGAAGATCAAGTTTACATCCAAGGTAGAATAAGACCACAGTGTCTCTTTCCACTTGTTGAGATGGACAATCAGAACATGGGGGTGAGGATGTTGTTGGCTCACTTTGCATAATTTTTATCTTGATTTAAATGGAGAGTGGGCTTTTCTTTTGATGACATATGACCTTTTTTGTGTTGGTGCTTTGTGAAACCCTTCAATCAATCAAGCAAGCATGTAAATTTACCCATGATGGAAAAAATGGATGACACGTAATCGTTCTGTTTTTTATGGCGTCGCATACAACTCAAAATAAATGGACTGGTTTCAATGCGCGAAAACAGATGACAATGTAATGTTTACATGTTGTTTACACGTATCATGGGCCACTTTCTGTTTTGAATAACAGAGTTACAAAGTCATTATTTTAGCTGAAAGGATGTAAATCTTTGTATGAGAAAGGTTATTTCCATTTTAATAAGAGTTAGACGTCTGTGTTGTTTTATGCGCCGTTTTACATTGTTATTGTTGTTGAAAAATGTGATTTTGTTTTTGGCGAGCTTTTGTTGGGTTTCTAAATTTCCTCCAGTATAGGCACACCAAGTGAGTTGCAGTTAGACGTCGCTATGTAAAATAATCCATATGTAATATAAATCGCAAAGGTCGTAACATTTTAGCTCTTCTGTAAACACCGAGAACCCAGATTGACGAAAGCACTTGACAAAAGTTTCGCCATTTGCAATTTGGTTTCGCTTATGGCGAAGACAAATGAAAAGCCCAGCCCCAATGGACATATCACATAACATGTCTCAATGGACACATGCTTATCACTTGACATATCTGAATGGACACTTGACATGCCTGTATTGATGTCTGATGGACCCTTGACATGCCTAGATGCACATATCAAATGGCACGCCTGGAATGAACTAAATGGACTTACCACATGCCACTTTTAAATGGACATATCACATGATACTTCTAAATCGACATATCAAATGATATTTCTAAATCGACATATCACATGATACTTCTAAATCGACATATCAAATGATATTTCTAAATCGACATATCACATGATACTTCTAAAAGGATATATCACATGATACTTCTAAATGAACATATCACAGGATACTTCTAAATGGACATATCACATGATACTTCTAAATCGACATATCACATGATACTTCTAAATGAACATGTCACACTCGGAGATCATTGGTTCCAGATTAACTTTATAACTGGAGTCCGTATAACCCTTCTTGAGCCATTCATTTTAATATTTGGATGTAAATTGTGCTTTTGTTGCAGAATCGCGGTGTATATATGTTTCGAATTGACAATGACACTGTGGTAGATGCAACGATGGCGGGGGGTCCTGCACGCTACATTAACCATTCATGTGACCCCAACTGTGTGGCTGAGGTGGTCGACATAGACAAGGAGAGCAAGATCATCATTATCACAAACAGGAGGATACCAAAGGGAGAGGAGGTTTGTATTTTACAATTAATCTACAATCAACACACCTGTACATTTATGGCTTCAAAGGAGGATTTATTTTAAGTTACTGAAATTTTAAAATGTAATTTAGCAAATATAGGGTAAACAAAATTTCAAACCATTATTCTTAACCTGAATAACATTGTGGACTCATAAGTATTCCTATGCTTAAAGTGTGAACTGGGAGACTGGTGTTGGAGACTAATGTTAAAGATTGTGGTGTTGGAGACTGTGGTGTTGGAGATTGTGGTGTTGGAGAGTGTGATGTGGGAGAGTGTGATGTGGGAGACTGGTGTTGGAGACTGTGGTGTTGGAGGTTGTGTGTTGGAGACTCTGGTGTTGGAGATAGTAATGTTGAAGATTGTGGTGTTGGATATTGTGGTGTTGGAGACTCTGGAGTTGGAGATTGTGGTGTTGGAGATTGTGGTGTTGGAGTTGGAGATTGTGGTGTTGGAGGTTGTGGTGTCGGAGACTCTGGTGTTGGAGACTGTAATGTTGGAGATTGTGGTGTTGGAGACTCTGGTGTTGGAGACTGTTATGTTGGAGATTGTGGTGTTGGAGACTCTGGTGTTGGAGATTGTGGTGTTGGAGACTGTAATGTTGGAGATTGTGGTGTTGGAGACTCTGGTGTTGGAGACTGTTATGTTGGATATTCTGGTGTTGGAGTCTGGTGTTGGAGATTGTGGTGTTGGAGCTCTGGTGTTGGAGACTGTTATGTTGGATATTGTGGTGTTGGAGTCTGGTGTTGGAGACTGTTATGTTGGAGATTGTGGTGTTGGAGACTCTGGTGTTGGAGACTGTTATGTTGAAGATTGTGGTGTTGGAGACTGGTGTTGGAGACTCTGGTGTTGAAGAGTGGGTGTTGGAGACTGCAGTATTGGAGAGTGGGTGTTGGAGACTCTGGTGTAGGAGGCTGTGGTGTTGGAGTCTCTGGTGTTGGAGACTCTGGTGTTGGAGACTGCCGTGTTGGAGAGTGGGTGTTGGAGACTGCAGTGTTGGAGAGTGTTGTGTTCGAGAGTGTGGTGTTCGAGAGTGTGCTTTGTCCCTTAATTGGGAAAAACAGCAAGATTGTCAGTGCTGCGGAATAAATTCAAGTCCTAAAACGTCACAGCAAAAAACCTTAAACAAATAATTGCTGACTCTTGTTGCATAATTGGATTTTCCAAATGTGTCCCGTCTGATTTAATGATGTCTGATTGGTGTTATTTGGAGCCATTAATCTGTTAAGTTTTCAGGAAGTTAAGCCAACAGCTTTAAAAGGAGCCAATCCTTCTTCATTATTCTATATGGTTTTTAACTGGAGACAAGCTTTCTTTATTTTCTACTGGAACCAATCCTTCATTTTCTATATGGATGGTGACTGGAACCAATCCTTCTTCAGATGATATATTGATGGTGACTGGAGCCAGTCCTCCTTCATGTTCTATATGGATGGTCACTGGAACCAATCCTTTATTTTCTATATGGGTGGTCACTGGAACCAATCCATTATTTTTGTATATGGATGGTCGCTGGAACCAATCCTTCTTCAGATGACCTGGTTGTGCATATCATCACCATGTTCCGGTTGAATGATTTTTGACGGAGTTGTGGTCTTTTAAATGTTTTAATACACAAACTTTGTTCGGACTAGTTCTGCTAAACCCCTGGCAAAATTTCACGAAACTTGGCCAGGATGATCAGTACCAAGCCTTGTTGTGCATATCATCACAATGTTTGGTTGAAAGATTTTTGGTGGAGTTATGGCCCTTTACTGTTTTACTGCACAAACTTTGTCCGGACTAGTTTTGAACCCCAAGCCGGATTTCAGAGAAACGTTGCAGGGATGAACAGTATCAAGCCTAGTTGTGCATATCTTGCTGTCTTCCGGTTGAATGATTTTTAGCTCGACTGATCAGAGATCAGCAGAGCTTATGCCGTGGTGCGGCATCCGTCGTCCGTCTGTCCGTCCATCTGTCTGTCCGTAAACTTTTTTTTGTAGCGACTACTCCTCTGAAGCTACTGAATGGATTTTCATGAAACTTTACAGAAATGTTGCCCATGAAGTCTAGTTGATCCTAGCAAAAATTCATGTTGATGTGAAAGCCAAGATGGCCGCCAAATCTAAAAATAGGTTTTTAAAAAACAAGTTTGTAGCGACTACTTCTTGAAAACTCTAAGTGATATTGATATGGGACTTTTTCTAAAATGATCAGCATGACATGTGATTCGACGTTAAACATGGCTGCCAGCGGCCATCTTTGTTTACATAGAGTTATATAATGAAAATTTGTAGCGACTACTCCTCTGAAACTACTTGACGGATTTTCATGAAACTTTACAGGAATGTTGCTCTTGATGTCTAATTGATCCTAGCAAAAATTCCGGTCGGCCAGAAATTCAAGATGGCCGCCACAGCTAAAAATAGATTTTTAAAAAATAAGTTTGTAGCGACTACTTCTTGAAACTATAAGTGATATTGATATGGGACTTTTTCTAAAATGATCAGCATGACATGATGTTGGTCCTTGTCGAAAATCGTTTTGATTCGACGTTAAACATGGCTGCCAGCGGCCATCTTTGTTTACATAGAATTATATAGTAAAAACTTGTAGCGACTACTCCTCTGAAACTACTTGACGGATGTTCATGAAACTTCACATGAATGTTGCTCTTGATGTCTTGTTGATCCTAGAAAAATTTCAGGCTGACCGGAAATTCAAAAGTGGCCGCCAGGGCTAAAAATAGATTTAAAATAAATAAATTTGTAGCGACTACTACTTGAAAACTCTAAGATCTGCCAGAAATTCAAGATGGCCGTCACAGCTAAAAATAGATTTTTAAAAAATAAGTTTGTAAAATGATCAGCATGACATGATGTTGGTCCTTGTTGAAAATCATTTTGATTCGACGTTAAACATGGCTGCCAGCGGCCATCTTTGTTTACATAGAGTTATATAGTAAAAACTTGTAGCGACTACTCCTCTGAAACTACTTGACGGATTTTCATGAAACTTTACAGGAATGTTGCTCTTGATGTCTAATTGATCCTAGCAAAAATTCCGGTCGGCCAGAAATTCAAGATGGCCGCCACAGCTAAAAATAGATTTTTAAAAAATAAGTTTGTAGCGACTACTTCTTGAAACTATAAGTGATATTGATATGGGACTTTTCTAAAATGATCAGCATGACATGATGTTGGTCCTTGTCGAAAATCGTTTTGATTCGACGTTAAACATGGCTGCATCTTTGTTTACATAGAGTTATATAGTAAAAACTTGTAGCGACTACTCCTCTGAAACTACTTGACGGATGTTCATGAAACTTCACATGAATGTTGCTCTTGATGTCTTGTTGATCCTAGAAAAATTTCAGGCTGACCGGAAATTCAAAAGTGGCCGCCAGGGCTAAAAATAGATTTAAAATAAATAAATTTGTAGCGACTACTACTTGAAAACTCTAAGATCTGCCAGAAATTCAAGATGGCCGTCACAGCTAAAAATAGATTTTTAAAAAATAAGTTTGTAGCGACTACTTCTTGAAAACTATAAGTGATATTGATATGGGACTTTTTCTAAAATGATCAGCATGACATGATGTTGATCCGAGTCAAACGTTATTTTGATACGACGTTATTTCCGGCGAGTCTGAAATTTTTCTAGGATCAACTAGACATCAAGAGCAACATTGCTGTGAAGTTTCATGAACATCTGTCAAGTAGTTTCAAAGGAGTAGTCGCTACAGTTTTTACTATATAACTCTATGTAACCAAAGATGGCCGCCACGGCTAAAAATAGATTTTTTAAAAAATAAGTTTGTAGCGACTACTTCTTGAAAACTATAAGAGATATTGATATGGGACTTTTTCTAAAATGATCAGTATGACATGATGTTGATCCTTGTCAAATTATTTGACTTTAAACATGGCCGCCAGCAGCCATCTTTGTTGACATAGAGTTATATAATGAAAACTTGTAGCGACTACTCCTATGAAACTACTTGATGGATTTTCATGAAACTTCACAGGAATGTTGACCTAGCTATCAAAAATCTATCAGTAGAGCTTCAAGGTCATTGATCTCTTGTTGGTGGAGTTATGGCCCTTTAAAGGTTTTAATACACTATCTTTGTACAGACTAGTTCTCCTGGCCCTTTCTCCTGTAGGGGAGAATTTGTTTTTACTAAAAACATCTTATTTTAAGTTCTAATTTAGCATGGTTATTTAGAGACTCGAGACACATATATAAAATGGGTTTTGACAGCCTGCATAATGAGGCCCCCTCTACAGGCGGTCAAAACCTATTTCATACAATTGTTGTGCCTTAAGTCCCTAAATAACCATACCAAATTTAAACTAGGGCTGCTTGTTTAAATTGTTAGCATGGGTCAAGGGTTTAAGTTTCTGTTGTGGGTGTTGTTGTTTTGTGTGTGTTTTTCACAGTATTTTAAAAGAAGTACTGATGGAAATTTTATGATGACAACCCTTGATATAAGAGCCATTTTTGTCAGTAGAGCGTCCACAGGCCCTCTTGGGTCTCTTGTATTTTTTTTTTCTCGTTAAAAGAATCCACGCATGATCCTCTCGCAAATTTTATACAAATCGTTCTGATTATCTTCCGATCCATCAACAAATATGGCTGCCATTACTCAAAATAGTAAAATCTTTAAAACAACTTCTTATGAACTGCTGGGTAAAATTGGATGAAACTTCACAGGAATCATCCTTGCGTGGTCCTGTCTCAGAGTTTTACAAATCGTTTCGATCCGTCGACAAGTATGGCTGCAATTACTAAAAGTAGACCAATCTTTAAATGACTTCTCATGAACCAATAACCCAATTGTTTTGAAACTTGATGAAAAGAATCATCTCATAATCCTTTCTCAGATTTATGTAAATTTTCCATACCCATCAATAAATATAGTCACCATTACTAAAAATAGAAAAATCTTTAAACAACTTCTCTTGAACCGATGGCCCACATGTTTGTTTTTTTTCTCATAAAAAAGCTTGGTTTATGGGTTCAAATATTAGAGGAGCAGATTTTATTTGTTTTGTAACTCATTTTATTATTTTCGTTACTGATTTAGTTTGCTCAAACTGTCATTGCCTCTTTAGCCGGTAGAGCGATACAGGCCCTCATGGGCCTCTTGTTCATCCAATCTTTTCCAAACTTTGCCAGATTGTTGATATCAATGAAATCTCGGACAAGTTCGGAAACCAGATAAGATTGGATGGTCCTTGATTTGGAGAAATAGGCCCCGGGTCATAAGTTGGAAACTGTTGCGATCCTCCCCCTATAACCATGTATAAGCTTACTGAGGAAAACAGACAGATAAAACCATCCAACAAGCATCAGCTGTGTGTTCTATTCCCACCCCTGGTGACATAGCCCCCAGGTCATAACTTGGAAACCATTGAGATCTCCACCCTATAACCATATATATATATATATACACTTACTGGGCCTAAACATTTAAGGCAGGCAAAAAAAATCTTTGTAAAGGTTGTTAAAGCATGAAAGCTTTGTTTTTCACTTGAATACCACCAAATCTGTATAGCCAGTAGAGCGATACAGGCCCTCGTGGGTCTCCTGTTAATACATGTACGAGTGCTTACAGTAATGTTTATTGTATAATACTTAACTACTGCATCTACTTAGCTCCAGAAAACATGTTTTCATACAATTTAAATATTCAGTAAGAAGAATAATTAAGTAGAAATTTTAATATCTGAATAATTTAATATCTGCATTATCTAAAACAAATAAAAAATAATGAAATTAATTCAAGACATTTAATAAGCTTTGTAAACTTTTATAGGTGGAGAGGGTCACAAAATCTTTGAATATTTTTAAGATCTACTGTTTCATGAAATAACATGTTCAGGGTTTCTTAAATAAGGTCTGTTGAATAAAAGAAACAAATTATTCGAAATTTTAGATAAATTTACAACAAATTACAATACATTAATTTCATTTGGTCTACTAAGGTTTAGACATTTTGTTTTATATATATTTCGGATAATTTTCTTTCTCTAAAAAGTGCCTGAAACAAACTTTTCATTCTGTTTGTTGCTGGTAAAAGCTCAGTACATGATACTGATGCACATCCAACTGCTTTGATTGCTGACACATGGTGTGACTGTTTATTCTTGTTGCAGTATGACTATCAGTTTGACTTTGAAGATGATCAGCACAAGATCCCATGCAACTGTTTGGCGCAAAACTGTCGCAAATGGATGAACTAATGCACACACTGTTGCCTTTATAACATGGACAGTCTCTGCATCATGTTCAGTTGTCTCATTACTGCAATATGGGGACAAGTTACTAAATACAGACATTGCTAATTAAGACGGTTTGGAGGAAGATCACTTGATGAAATGTCATTGTGGTTAATTCGACAACCAATACTAGTACCAAACTGTATTTTACACCAGCTCATCTTGTATGTAATTAGGAAAAGCTAAGCTAAGCATTACGAGACATTATTCCAATTCTTATTGTCCATATTTCTGAATTTGCATGTGTGTTTACAGTATGTTATCATGTGTATGGTATGTTTACAGCTGGCGTATGACTACCAGTTTGATGAGGAAGATGAGGCTAACAAGATTCCGTGCAGTTGTGGTGCCTGGAACTGCCGCAAGTGGATGAATTAGACTCTCCTTGGAGATCAATAAGCCTTGACCCTAAACTTCGAAATAATTGACATTACCCTGAAGTTTGAGATCACTCAACCATTACCTTGGTGATGAATGCGACTGTATAGGCTTAGCATAAACATGCCAAATGACTTGAAACATAAACCTGAACTTGACGAATTAGACAATGCCATTAACTAACGGAAACTTAACTCGAATATTGTTGATAAGTACATGACGGTTAAATGTTACTTGATAAGTTGATATCTGACTGATGTAGACAAAACATTACCAGAGTTGACAAGTACTTGGCTTCATTTAAACTGTGGAATTGATGGAGATACTTGAAGAGTATAACATTTCTGACTTGAATTAATATTACATGTAAATAATACCCGTTGGACAGATGTCGCTGTAGTTTTGTTAAAGCTAACTTGAAGCAAAGTATTGACTGCTATCCAGATATTCTTTATTATTAATTAGTTCATTAATGGTGACAAGAAAAGGCAAATATACACAAGATGGTGGGTATTAAATGCATCTACCTCAAAGTGTAACTGGATGTGATATGATACAGGCATTAATTCTGGGCTATGTCAGGAGTGGATCCAGACAGCTGAACTGATCCCTCTCTAGAAGATTGTTATATACACTAGTGATCCACCCTGGGTGTGATATACCATGGTGATCCACCCGGAGTGCAATATACCCTGGTGATCCACCCAGTGTGATATACCCTGGTGATCCACCCTATGTGCGGTATACCCTTGTGATCCACCCTGAGTGCGATAAACCCTGGTGATCCACCCTGAGTGCAATATACCCTTGTGATCGACCCAGAGTGTGATATACCCTGAGTGTGATATACCCTAGTGATCCACCCTGAGTGCGATATGCCCTTGTGATCATCCATGAGTGCGATATGCCTTGGTGATTCACCCAGAGTGCAATATACCCTGGTGATCCACCCTGAGTGCGATATACCCTGGTGATCCACCCTGAGTGCGATATACCCTGGTGATCTACCCTGAGTGCGATATACCCTGGTGATCCACCCTGAGTGCGATATACCCTGGTGATCCACCCTGAGTGTGATATACCCTGGTGATCCACCCTGAGTGCGATATACCCTGGTGATCCACCCTGAGTGCGCTATACCCTGGTAATCCACCCTGAGTGCGATATACCCTGGTGATCAACCCTGAGTGCGCTATACCCTGGTGATCCACCCTGAGTGCGATATACCCTGGTGATCCACCCTGAGTGATATACTACTGTAAGATGTGGTTGCGTTGTTGTGAATTTGAAATGGAGTAAGAATAGGGCATATATTATGTCTATATTGTTTTGTTTTAACTAAAGCTATTTGAATGTACAATGTGCTTAAAAATGAAAGTGGACCTCACTAGTGGACCTCACTTTCTTAGAGCATAATATATTTATGTACTGGAAAATGAGTATATTGCAATTTGAAGGTACTCAAATATGCCTCTAGGCTTTATCCAGGGACTTTGTGATTAATATAACTGACCTATTTTAATATTAATTGAAAGCAATAAACTGTTCAGTTCTATAGTATATTGTTTATGATGAATACAATTGTGTAAATAGCATAGATAGTTTATACTTTCGAGACTTAATTATATAAAAATGTCATTAATTTTGTTCACCTCTGTACAAAGAAACTCCAATCATCTTTTCGTTGCTTATAAACTGTCATTAGAATCCAGTGCATCGACATTTGTGCTGCCATTGTGTTGCTGTAATATTAAAGGAACATGCAGCAATCTTGATCCTTAAAAACATGCCGCATCCGTGCCACGTCCGCCTTGTTTTTCTACACAATTTCAACATTTGCAAATGATATGATTGTTTTAAATCGTTCAGGCATATTACTAACGGCAACGGCATACTTAATTTAGCAAAGCCAATGATAAAATAATGGAGAAAAAATCCCAAGGTTTAATACAGACAATGTAGGCATATAGCCAAACAATCTTTATTATTGAGAGTTCTGAAAGGGTGAAAGAATGATCATATCAGATAAACAGAGAGACTATGATAAACTTAATGATTTATAATCATATCAGATAAACAGAGATTATGATTACTTACTGATTTATAATCATATCAGATAGACAGAGAGATTCTGATAACTTACTGATTTATAATCATATCAGATAGACAGAGAGATTCTGATAACTTACTGATTTATAATCATAGATAAACAGAGAGATTATGATAACACTGATTTATAATCATTTCAGATAAACAGAGAGATTATGATAAATTACTGATTTATAATCATATCAGATAGCAGAGAGATTATGATAACTTACTATTTATAATCATATCAGATAGCAGAGAGATTATGATAACTTACTATTTATAATCATATCAGATAGACAGAGAGATTCTGATAACTTACTGATTTATAAGAAAGAAATCACAGCAACTGAATGAACCCTTTTTTCAGAACTCTTAAGGATACGGATTGGTTGCATGCCTGCATCCTCTTTAATACATAATATTGAACTATATATATATAGCAGTATTTGAGATTGAAAAAGTAAAGGTACCTGTATGTACCTGTATGTATATAATCTGAATCCTCAAAACACTAACATTGCCATGCCTTCCTTTTTATGCAGGAATCACTTTGTGCATTGTCCATCTGTCGTCTGCGTGTCGTTGCAAAAACTTAACATTGGGTTAAACTTCTTGGCACAACATGGCAATATTTACGTGTCAATGTCGCAGACAAAGTATACACTGAGCTCAGAAAAAAATTCTTGGTAATGAAAATTAACGCCTATAACCTTTTATGCTCCCAACTTTGTGAGACTATGTTTGGGTTGTCCGTCCGTTCTGTTCATCCCTCCCTCACTCCATCCAGATTTGTGTCTTTGCCATCTTCTAGTCCAGGGACTGATTTCCATTTACACAAAGGCTAATCACATCTAGAGATCATGTTATGTTCAAATCCAAGGTACATATCGGTTTAATATTTATGAACATTGGTCTGGAAAACTCTGGCGGGTTTTGTTGTTAAATCATTGTATTAGTACATATGGGCTTCTTATACTAGAGTTGTAAAAACAGAATTCATTAAAGTGTACTTTGATCACAAAACAAGCATTTATTGTAGCGTTATACCATTATGTGAATTAATATTAATTATTTATACAACAAAAACTAGCCGAGTTGTTGAGTTTCTCAGACCAGACTAGTTAAATCAGAGGGAGCATAGGGCTTTGTTTAGTGCAGTCGTGACATTATGATGGTTGTACTTCCTGATCACCCCAGTCTGTAAATAATATGTTGGATATCATCACAAATATATATATATAGATCAACATCACAGTTTGTCCAAACATGTTTTTTTTATTATTGTAACATTTCCTGTTATTTTGTCTTCATCGAACTTAGCGTATTTTCACCTAATGACAATAGTGATGTGTCATTCTGGGACAAGACATAGGAAGGTGACGCGTGTTCCATAAAACTCCCATGTACACTTCATATTATGTCATTACTTGCAACTTCATAGCAAGTAATCTTTGGATGACTATTTGTATAAAAAATGGACAGATATTTGTAAATAATCCATGTATTAGTCTCCTTATTTAATTTCTTATTCCATGTAGAAGCGTAATGAATATAAAAGGTCGTAAGTTATTATTATTTTAGGCTTATATTGCTACATTTATAATAACAAACCAATGTGCTCTTGTGAAAGCTTGTCTAACTGCTACATTCATCTGAAAACCATATTCTTTCATATCACTTTGTCATGAAGTTAAACTTAATCCACCTAGGCTTAGTTCTTTAAAATTTTAGACATAAAATGTTAAGACTCGAACTCAGTTTCAGTTCTCCAATGCAACCATTTTAACATGCAAACATGCCTCTGTAGTATTCCACACACAAGCATAACGAGTAATTTGAGTATTCCACACACAAGCATAACGAGTAATTTGAGTATTCCACACACAAGCATAATGAGTAATTTGAGTATTCCATACACAAGCATAGCGAGTAATTTGAGTATTCCACACACAAACATAACGAGTAATTTGAGTATTCCACACAGAAGCATAACAAGTAATTTGAGTATTCCACACACAAACATAATGAGTAGTTTGAGTATACCACACACAAGCATAGCAAGTAAGTAGAGTATTCCACACACAATCATAGCGAGTAAGTAGAGTATTCCACACACAAGCATAACGATTAATTTGAGTATTCCACACACAAGCGTAACGAGTAATTTGAGTATTCCATACACAAGCATAGCGAATAATTTGAGTATTCCACACACAAGCATAACGAGTAATTTGAGTATTCCACACACAAGCATAATGAGTAATTTGAGTATTCCACACACGAGCATAGCAAGTAAGTAGAGTATTCCACACACAAGCTTAGCGAGTAAGTAGCGTATACCACACACAAGCATAATGAGTAAGTAGAGTATTCCACACACAAGCATAGCAAGTAAGTAGAGTATTCCACACACAAGCATAGCAAATAAGTCTAGTATTCCACACACAAGCATAGCAAGAAAGTCGAGTATTCCACACACAAGCAAAGCAAGAAAGTAGAGTATTCCACACACAAGCATAGCAAATAAGTAGAGTATTCCACACATAAGTATAGCGAGTAAGTAAAATATTCCACTCACAAGCATAGTGAGTAAGTAGAATATTCCACTCACAAGCATAGTGAGTAAGTAGAGTATTCCACACACAAGCAAGGAGAAAGTCAAGTATTCCACTCACAAGCATAGTGAGTAAGTAGAATATTCCACTCACAAGCATAGTGAGTAAGTAGAGTATTCCACACACAAGCATAATGAGTAAGTAGAGTATTCCAAACACAAGCATAGAGAGTAAGTAGAGTATTCCACACAAAGCATAGCAAGTAAGTAAGTATTCCACACACAAGCTGGAAATCTGGCATAGAAAATACTCTTATCGATTGAAGTATTTCCAAATAAAAAAACTACTGACAAATCCAATTTAACTATGTATTACATTTCTTTTCATGAAATTATGCATTTTTATGTGAAGTTAAATGTTAAACCATTGTTATTCATCTTTAGAACTGCAGTTGGTATCTTTGTTATCCCAAAGTTTAACGTATCCCATCTACTGTTTGGGGTGCTTGTTTCTTTCAAAATAGTTTTGCCTTCTCGTCTGAAACATGCACACCAAACAATAACTTGATCACATGTCCGATCTAAAATCAAGAGATTAACTAATCTTGGAGAAATTAGAGTCTCAACATTTGTGCTAGAAAATTTAATGAATTAAAATCAAGGATATTTGTAAATATGACCATGAATAATTTATTAGCAGGAACACTTGATGATACAATTCCAGTTTCAATTGATCTCCGCCATCCATGAGGCAGCAACGTGAACAAAGGGGAATAACAATGTTGTGTCACTGCTACGTTAGAGTTTGTACCTTTGTTATTACCATGTGGTGACCTCTGGTCTGTATTGTTATCATTCATTGATCAAAATTTGTCCACATTTCATTTTTTTCACAAATGATTGTATATTTTTTATTTGTTAGTTCATTGTAATCTCATGATATACTGTGTGATAAGGGTCAGTTTCTTTCTAACTAGCAGTACTTGATATGAATTTGTTATTATGCAAGATGCAGGTGACCTTGTTTATTGTAAGAAAGGAGGACAATTCCTTACACATTTGCAACTTATTGGCTGTTATGGATGCAACACCTGGCTAAGAAAATGCTTGTGAAAAACAGTTGGTATTCACAAAAACATACTAAGTCCACGTATGTAGTATCTTCTGTATAGTGTACCAAGTCCACCTCTGAAGTATTTTCTGTATAGTGTACTAAATCCACATCTGAAGTATCTTATGTATAGTATACTCAGTCCACATCTGAAGTATCTTCTGTATAGTGTACTAATTCTGAAGTATCTTCTGTATAGTGTACTAAATCCACATCTGAAGTATCTTATGTATAGTATACTCAGTCCACATCTGAAGTATCTTCTGTATAGTGTACTAATTCTGAAGTATCTTCTGTATAGTGCACTAAGTCAACATCTGAAGTATCTTCTGTATAGTGTACTAAGTCTGAAGTATCTTCTGTATAGTGTACTAAGTCCACATCTGAAATATCTTCTTTATAGTATACTCGGTCCACGTCTGAAGTATCTTCTGTCTAATGTACTAACTCCACATCTGAAATATCTTCTGTATAGTGTACTAAGTCCACATCGGAAGTATCTTCTGTATAGCGTACTCAGTCCACATCTGAAGTATCTTCTGTCTTCTGTATAGTGTACTAAGTCCACATCTGAAGTGTCTTCTGTATGGCGTACTAAGTAAACAAATCCACATCTAAAGTGTCTTCTGTATAGTATACTCGGTCCACATCTGAAGTGTCTTCTGTATAATGTGCTGAGTAAACAATTCCACATCTGAAGTATCTTCTGTACAGTGTACTCAGTCCACATTTAAAGTATCTTCTGTATAGTGTACTCAGTAAACATGTCAACATCTGAAGTATCTTCTGTATAGTGTACTCGGTAAAGTTATCCACATCGGAAGTATCTTCTGTATAGTGTACTCAGTAAACATGTCCACATCGGAAGTATCTTCAGTATCTTCACTAAGTCCACATTTGAAGCATCTTATATATAGTGTACAAAGTAAACATGTCCACATCGGAAATATATTCTGTATAGTGTACTAAGGTATCTTCTGTATAGTGTACTAAGTCCACATCTGAAGTATCTTCTGTACAGTGTACTCAGTCCACATCTGAAATTTCTTCTGTATAGTTTACTCAGTCCACATCTGACGTATCTTCTGTATAGTGTACTCAGTCCACGTCTGAAGTATCTTCTGTATAGTGTATTAGACCACCTCTGAAATATCTTCTATATAGTGCACTCGGTAAACATGTCCACGTCTGAAGTATCTTCTGTATAGTGTACTCAGTCCACATCTGAAGTATCTTCTGTATAGTGTACTAAGTCCGCATCTGAAGTATCTTTTGTGTAGGGTACTCAGTAAACATATCCATATCTGAAGTATCTTCTGTATAGTGTACTCAGTCCACATCTAAAGTATCTTCTGTATAGTGTACTAAGTCCACATCGGAATAATCTTCTGTATAGTGTACTAAGTCCGCATCGGAATTATCTTCTGTATAGTGTACTAAGTCCGCATCGGAATTATCTTCTGTATAGTGTACTAAGTCCACATCGGAATTATCTTCTGTATAGTGTACTAAGTCCACATCGGAATTATCTTCTGTATAGTGTACTCAGTCCACATCTAAAGTATCTTCTGTATAGTGTACTCAGTCCACATCTAAAGTATCTTCTGTATAGTGTACTAAGTAAACATGTCCGCATCTGAAGTATGCTGAGTGTAGTTGGTATCAAATTATTCCATTTATTATTTGAAATGTTACCACTGTGAAATGTTAGGTGAAATGTTACCACTGTGAAATGTTACCACTGTGAAATGTTGTTTATAAGTCCTGTAACAGTACTAAAAGTAGCAAGCAATAAGTTCTGTTTTATTTTTTAAATACAGTTGTATGTTTTATAACCAATTTGTGCTCTGTAAATAAAATACACAATTCTGTTTATATTTTAAAGAGAGCTTGTATACTTTTGTTTATATTGTACCTTGTGGGGTGGTTTGACACTGTTTCTTCATAAATGATGTCTGTTCGGTAGAATCCATGATGGTGTTAAATTATTTATGAGAAACTGCCCTTGGTCACCATCGTGGTGGATTCACAGTTTAGGTATTTTGGTCTAGTCGTTTCTTATTATATGAAAGGTTTACATATTTATGTAAAATCATTGTTTACTGGATTTTGCTCGGACAGATTGTTAAAAGGTTGAGATTATGGAAAGAGATGTTCAGATTACCTGTTTATAGAACAAATTTTGAGCCGACAGAATTTTATAAGTCAAAAAGTTTATAGACTCCGATTGGACCTACTATTTTTTTTGTTGATATTAAAATTCTGATGTGAAAGTTTTGCGGGTAAGTCGAAGTTTGACTGGACATATACATAGGTCGAGTTTGACTGGACAAATATGGGCTGTCTGGAGAAAGGTCAAGTTTGACCGGATATAAACGGGCTGTCTGGTGATGAGTCGAGTTTGACTGGACATATAGGGACTGTCTCCTGATAGGTCAAGTTTGAGTGGTCATATAGGGACTGTCTGGTAATAGGTCGAGTTTGACTGGACATATACGGGCTGACTGCTGATAGGTAAAGTTTTGACATATACAGGCTGTCTGCTGGGTTGGATTATGATTTTATCATGTCTGTCTGTGTAATTCGGCTGAGAAACAGGGTGCCTGAGATAAAACCTTATCTCGGCAGTTACGTTCCTATCCCGTCAGGTGCACTTCTTTTGATGACGTCAGCACCACTTTTGATGACGTCAGTGTATATTTGATGTCTGGGTAATTTTGAACGGAAAAAAATGAGGAGAAAATAGAAAAAAGGTAAATTAAATGATATTAAACGATCAACATAACTAACAGAATATCCTGTTAGTGCCTGATCATATCCAGTTTATCAGGTTCGGCACGAAAAAAATGAAGCCCGAGGCTGTGCTGCAGGATTCATTAGCTCTACTGGCCAAGGGCCAAGGGCCAGCAGAGCTTATGGGATGGTGTGGTGTCCGTCGTCCGTCGCCTGTTAACTTTTGTCTCGTTAAGACGATAAGGCCTTCATTTTTCACCGGATCTTTACCAAACTTAAACAGATTGTTAATATCAATGAAAGCTCGGACAAGTTCGAAAACCAGCCAGATCGGACCAGAAACAGCAGAGTTATGGCCCTTGATTTAGTTAAAAATGCTATATTTTGCCTCGTTAAGACGATCGGGCCTTCATTTTTCATTCAGTCTTTACCAAACTTTATCAGATTGTTAATATCAATGAAGGCTCGGTCAAGTTCGAAAACCAGCCAGATTGGACTGGTAACAGCAGAGTTATGGCCCTTGATTTTGTTAAAAATGCTATATTTTGCCTCGTTAAGACAATAGGGCTTTCATTTTTCATCCGATCCTTACCAAACTTTAACAGATTGTTAATATCAATAAACGCTCAGGCAAGTTCGAAAACCAGCCAGATCGGACCAGTAACAGCGGAGTTATGGCCCTTGATTGAGTTAAAAATGCTATATTTTGCCTCGTTAAGACGATAGGGCCTTCATTTTTCATCCAATCTTTACCAAACTTTATCAGATTGTTAATATCAATGAAAGCTCGGACAAGTTCGAAAACCAGCCAGATCGGACAAGTAACAGCGGAGTTATGGCCCTTGATTTTGTTAAAAATGCTATATTTTGCCTCGTTAAGACGATAGGGGCTTCATAGTTCATCCGATTTTTACCAAACTTGATCAGATTGTTAATATCAATGAAAGCTCTGACAAGATCGAAAACCATTCATATCGGACTAGTAACAGCGGAGTTGTGGCCCTTGATTTAGTTCAAAATGCTATATTTTGCCTCAAGACGATATGGCCTTCATTTTTCAGCCGATCTTTACCAAACTTTATCAGATTGATATGATTTTTTTTGTTTGAATTTTATTCTTTTTTGATTTTTTTTTTTTTTTTTTAGCTCTATGTTGGACCAGTCGGACCAGTAACAGAGCAGTTATGGCTCTTGCTTTAGTTAAAAATGATATATTTTGCCTTGTTAATACGGTAGGGCCTTGATATTTTTTTTTATCTGATTTACCAAACTTTACCAGACTCTTTAGTTATGGCCGTTGATTTAGTCTAAACTGTGTTTTGCCCGAAACTTTCAAAAAAACGTAAATGGCAGTCACTCGCTTCATTGATGTTATAAGAGCCATATTAGCCAGTAGAGCGTCCACAGGCCCTCTTGGGCCTCTTGTTTTTTTTCTCAGCCTCACCTTATAAACTAGATGTGATCAGGCACTAACATGATATTCTCTATGTATCTAGTCCTGTGGTGTATTATTTTCCAATAGTTGTGTGTTGATATTGGTAATAAAATGAAATTATTTTTTCAAAATTTGACAAAAATATCTGCAGGTAGTTGTTTTAGAGTGGATTTGCTGCATATACTGCATTGCTTTAGTTCTGCAGTAATATTTGTAATATAATGGTGGTACATTGCCATGTATATTATATGTCTACATACTTGTAAGCTTATAGTTTATGATTTATTATTTTACTGTTGTTCTTAAGGTATACAAATGTGATGGGTTTTTTACAATAGAAAACTAGTTTAAATGAATAAAGGCCATAAACTTAACTTGCACTGTATTTGAATGATGTGAATTTAGTTTCTGTTTATTAACTATTCAGGTGAAATGTGAATGAATGAGCAATTGTTTCTGTATTTGTTTTACATTTTATCTTTGTAGTCACTTCATTATTTGTATCATTGTAAAAGAGATTTTATAAACTATGTTTTGAATTGCAAAGTCTGGTACGGTTATCAATACATTTATAGAAAACCGTTACGTTGTTAGTTTTTCTTAAAATCCCAATTATCTCATTCTGTGTGCTGTCACTGATGACTATTTGTTATATGGTATATTCTGGCAGTCTTCGAATTAACCCACTAGCCCGAAGCCCGGGGCGAGTAAACTGTCATTTGGGCTAGTGACTTTTTAGCTCAACTGATCATAGTGGTGCATCATCCGTCCGTCAACTTTCTTCTTTTTTTTAGCGACTACTTCTCTGAAATTACTGGATGGATTTTCATGAAAACTTACAGGAATGTTGCCCATGATGTCTAGTTGATCCTAGCAAAACTTCATGTTGATGTGAAATCCAAGATGGCCACCAAAGTTAAAAATATGTTTTTAAAAAACAAGCGACTTTTTCTTGAAAAATAGAAGTGATATTGGATATGGGACTTTTTCGAAAATGATCAGCAAGACATGATGTTTGTCCTTGTCGAAAATCTTTTTGATTCAACGTTAAACATGGCTGCCGCGGCTATCTTTGTTTACATCGAGTTGTATAGTAAAAACTTGTAGCGACTACTCCTCTGAAACTACTTGACGTATTTTCATGAAACTTCACAGGAATGCTGGTCTAGCTATCAAAACATATCGGTAGAGCTTCAAGGTCATTGATCTCTTGTTTTTAG
The DNA here is from genome assembly GCA_037043455.1 of Cyrtodaria siliqua. Classification (NCBI taxonomy): domain Eukaryota; kingdom Metazoa; phylum Mollusca; class Bivalvia; order Adapedonta; family Hiatellidae; genus Cyrtodaria; species Cyrtodaria siliqua. The sequence goes on along the minus strand of JAWPHD010009627.1, from coordinate 34,967 downwards.
CTCTACTGGCCTTGTGAACACTCTAGGGCCTTCAATATTAATCCAATCTTTACGAAACTTTGCCAGTGTCTTTATATCAATGAAAGCTCGGGCAAGTTCTAAAACCAGCCGGATCGGAATAATTTCACCGGAATTATGGCCCTTGTTTTTCTGAAAAATGCCATATTAAGCCTAATTAACACTCTAGCACCTTCATTTATTATTTGATCTTTGCTAAACTTGCACAGATTGATACTATTAATTAAAGCTCGGACAGGTTCGAAAACCAGCAAGATCGGACCATTAACAGCGGAGTTATTGCCCTTGATTTAGTTAAAAATGCAATATTTTGCTTTGTTAAGACGATAGGGGCTTCATCCGATCTTTACCAAACTTTACCAGATTGTTTATATAAATGAAAGCTCTGACAAGTTCCAAAAACAGCCCGATCGGACCAGTAACAGCGGAGTTTTGGCCCTCGATTTAGTTAAAATTCTATATTTTGCCTCGTTAAGACAATAGGGCCTTCTTCTTTCATCCGATCTTTACCAAACTTTACCAGATTGTTAATATCAATGACAGCTCAGACAAGATTGAAAACCAGCCAGATCGGACCAGTAACAGTGGAGTTGTGGCCCTTGATTTAGTTAAAAATCCTATATTTTGCCTCGTTAAGACGATAGGGCCTTCATCTTTCATCCGATCTTTACGAAACTACCAGATTGTTAATATCAATGAAAGCTCGGACAAGTTCGAAAACCATCCAGATTGGACCATTTACATCGGAGTCATGATCCTTGATTTTCTGAAATATGCTATATCTTGGCCGGATTTCTTTGAAACTTTGCAGGGATTATCAGTACCAAGCCTAGTTATACATAGTCCCCGCGTTCCAGTTGAATGCTTTTGGCGGAGTTCTAGCCCTTTTAAAGGTTTTAATACACAAACTTTGTTCTGACTAGTTCTCCCAAGGATTTGTCCATAATGGACCCCCTGGCCGGATTAAACGAAACTTTTTAGGTATGATCAATTCCATGTCTAGTTGTGCAAATCATCGCGTGTTCGGGTTGAATGATTTTTGGCAGAGTTCAGGCCCCTTACAGGTTTTAATAAACAAACTTTGTTCTGACTAGTTCTCCTGAATCCCTGACCGGATTTAAACGAAACTTTTTAGGGATGATCAATTCCATGTCTAGTTGTGCAATTCATTGCCGAGTTCCGGTCAAATTATTTTTGGCAGAATTATGGCCCTTGAAGGTTTTAAAAACTTTGTCTGAACCCCTCGCCAGATTTCAGTGAAACTTTGCAGGGATGATCATCAACAAGCCTAGTTGTGCATGTCATCGTCCGCGTTCCGGCTTGCAGATAATTGGCTGAGTCATGCCCTTTAAAGGATTTTGATAGCATACATTTTTCTTCCGGGCTAGTTCTCCTGAACCCCTGGCTGGATATAGACGAAACTTGACAAAGATGATCAGTATCAAGTCTAGTTGTGCATATATCATCGCCATTCTTTGGTTGAATGATTTTTGGCAGTGTTATGGCCCTTTAAATGTGTTAGTACACATACTTTTTCCAGATTAGTCTCTTCTGAACTCTTTGCCAGATTTCAGCGAATCTTGGTATGGACAGTGAAGTAAGAAGACTCTTCTTACTTCACTGGTATGGATGATCAGTACTAAGCTTAGTTGCAGCTGTCATTGCCATGTTCTGGTTGAATGAATTTTGGCAGAGTTATGAGCCCTTAAAAGTTTTAATACACTAAATTTGTCTAGACTAGTTCTCTTGAACCTCTGGCTGGATTTCAACGAAACGTTGCAGGGATGATCAGTACAAAGCCTAGTTGCGTATATCATCACCATGTTCCGGTTGAATGATTTTTGAAAGACTTCTGGCCCCTTATACATAAACTTGATCTTGAGCTAGTAGAGCTTCCACATGCCCTCTTAAGCCTCTTGTTAAATTATGTAGTGGGGCTAAAGAAAAATATACAGGTTTTCATTGAGTATATAAGAATTTGGGCTAGTAACACACACAAAATAATTTAAAGGCTGTTCTGGCATATTTATGTAAAGCAACATTTCATTAACTGTACTGACATTGAACTCGGGCTTTGTCTGTATTGACATTGAACTCGGGCTTTGTCTGTATTGACATTGAACTCGGGCTTTGTCTGTATTGACATTGAACACAGGCTTTGTCTGTATTGACATTGAACTCGGGCTTTGTCTGTATTGACATTGAACTCGGGCTTTGTCTTTTAGTTGCAGCAAACACAGCACATAGGGAGGTTGGGCGTTGAGGGTGGGAGCGGAGTGGGGTGGTGGAATATATTCAATATGTATTAGTGATACATACCTCAGGCCAAAATACATAACATATACTAGTACAATACATTTATAATAACCATAGCTGGTGGCAGCCAGCTTGGGAATCTGCTAACGAGTAGAAAGCCCAACGTTATGTGTGTATTAGAGGCTTGTCTTATTAAGCTAAACACATAGTTTTAAATTGCTCGAAATTAATCAGACTAGATCCATAGGGAGAGAATAAATACAATCTATGTATTGGTAAAGTAAATTGGTGGAATTCAGCAGAAATCCAAAATGCCTAAAATGGGCGGTCACTCGACTATACTATGGTTCAAGAACGTTTTTAGTGTCAGGACGTAAAGTAACACTGCTGTGTCAGTCTAGTAGGGACGTAAAGTTAGACTGCTGTGTAAGGCTAGTAAGGACTTAAAGATACACTGCTGTGTAATGCTAGTAAGGAGGTAAAGTTACACTGCTGTGTAAGGCTAGTAAGTACATAAAGTAACACTGCTTTGTAAGACTAGTAAGGACGTAAAGTTACACTGCTGTGTCAGGCTAGTAAGGACGTAAAGTTAGATTTCTGTGTAAGGCTAGTAAGGACGTAAAGTAACACTACTGTGTCAGGCAGTAAGGACGTAACGTTAGACTTCTGTGTAAGGCTAGCAAGGACGTAAAGTTACACTGCTGTGTAAGGCTAGTAAGGACGTAAAGTAACACTGCTGTGTCAGGCTAGTACGGACGTAAAGTTACACTGCTGTGTAAGGTTAGTAAGGAGGTAAAGTTACACTGTTGTGTCAGGCTTATAAGGATGTAAAGTTGCACTGTTGTGTAAGGTTAGTAAGCGCGTAAAGTTACACTGCTGTGTAAGGCTAGTAAGGATGTAAAGTTACACTGCTGTGTATAGCTAGTAAAGATGTAAAGTAACACTGCTGTGTAACGCTAGTACGGATGTAAAGTTACACTGTTGTGTAAGGCTAGTAAGGATGTAAAGTTACACTGTTGCGTAAGGTTAGTCAGGATGTAAAGTTGCACTGCTGTGTAAGGCTAGTAAGGATGTAAAGCAACACTGCTGTGTAAGGCTTATAAAATGTAAAGAAACACTGCTGTGTAAGGCTAGTAAAGATGTAAAGAAACACTGCTGTGTAAGGCTAGTACGGATGTAAAGTAACACTGCTGTGTAAGGCTAGTAAGAATGTAAAGTAACACTGTTGTGTAAGGCTAGTCAGGATGTAAAGTAACACTGCTGTGTAAGGCTAGTAAGGATGTAAAGTTACACTGTTCCGTAAGGCTACTAAGGATATAAAGTAACGCTGCTGTGTCGGGTCAGTAATGATGTAAAGTAACACTGCTGTGTAAGTCTAGTAAGGATGTAAAGTAACACTGTTGTGTAAGGCTAGTCAGGATGTAAAGTAACACTGCTGTGTAAGGCTAGTAAGGATGTAAAGTTACACTGTTCCGTAAGGCTACTAAGGATATAAAGTAACGCTGCTGTGTCGGGTCAGTAATGATGTAAAGTAACACTGCTGTGTAAGTCTAGTACGGATGTAAAGTAACACTGTTGTGTAAGGCTAGTCAGGATGTAAAGTTACACTGTTGTGTAAGGCTACTAAGGATATAAAGTAACGCTGCTGTGTCGGGTCAGTAATGATGTAAAGTAACACTGCTGTGTAAGTCTAGTACGGATGTAAAGTAACGCTGCTGTGTCGGGTCAGTAATGATGTAAAGTAACACTGCTGTGTAAGTCTAGTACTGATGTAAAGTAACACTGTTGTGTAAGGCTACTAAGGATATAAAGTAACGCTGCTGTGTCGGGTCAGTAATGATGTAAAGTAACACTGCTGTGTAAGTCTAGTAAGGATGTAAAGTTACACTGTTGTGTAAGGCTAGTCAGGATGTAAAGTTACACTGTTGTGTGAGGCTACTAAGGATATAAAGTAACGCTGCTGTGTCGGGTCAGTAATGATGTAAAGTAACACTGCTGTGTAAGGCTAGTAAGGATGTAAAGTAACACTGTTGTGTAAGGCTAGTCAGGATGTAAAGTTACACTGTTGTGTGAGGCTACTAAGGATATAGAGTAACGCTGCTGTGTCGGGTCAGTAATGATGTAAAGTAACACTGCTGTGTAAGGCTAGTAAGGATGTAAAGTTACACTGATGTGTAAGGCTAGTCAGGATGTAAAGTTAAACTGTTGTGTAAAGCTAGTCTGAAGTCACACTGCTGTGTAAGGCTAGTCAGGATGTAAAGTTCAGTGCTGTATAAGACCAGTAATGATGTAAAGTTACATTGCTGTGTAAGGCTAGTAAGGGTGTAAAGTTACACTGCTGTGTAAGGCTAGACAAGATGTAAAGTTAGGCTGCTGTGTAAGGCTAGTAAGGATGTAAAGTTGTACTACTGTGTAAGGCTAGTGAGGATGTAAAGTTACACTGCTGTGTAAGGCTAGTATGGACGTTAAGTTAGACGGCTGTGTAAGGCTAATAAGGATGTACCGTTAGACTGCTGTGTCAGGTTAGAACGGATGTAAATTTAGACTGCTGTTTAAGGCTAGTAAGGACGTAAAGTAACACTGCTGTGCAAGGCTAGTGAGGATGTAAAGTTACACTGCTGTGTAAGGCTAGTAAGGACGTAAAGTTACACTGCTATGTCAGGCAAGTAAGGATGTAAAGTAAAACTGCTGAGTAAGGCTAGTCAGGAGGTAAATCAACAGTTCTTTGTAAGGCTAGTAAGAATGTAAAGCTAGACTGCTGTGTAAGGCTAGTACGAATGTAAAGTAACACTGCTGTGTATGGCTAGTAAGGATGTAAATTTACACTGCTGTTTAAGGCTAGTAAGGACGTAAAGTTACACTGTTGTGTCAGGCAAGTAAGGATGTAAACTTACACTGTTTTGTAAGGCTAGTTAGGATGTAAAGCAACACTGCTGTGTAAGGCTAGTAATGATGTAAAGTTACACTGCTGTGTAAGGCTAGTAAGGACGTAAAGTTACACTGCTCTGCTGTGTCAGGCAAGTAAGGATGTAACGTTAGACTGCTGTGTCAGGCTATTAAGGACGTAAAGTAACACTGCTCTGTAAGGGTAGTAAGGATGTAAAGTAACACAACAGTGTAAGGCTAGTAAGGACGTAAAGTAACACTGCTGTGTATGGCTAGTAAGGACGTAAAGTTACACTGCTGTATCAGGCAAGTAAAGATGTAAAGTTACATTGCTGTATAAGGCTAGTAAGGAAGTAAAGTTACACTGTTGTGTAAGGCTAGTAAGGACGTAAAGTTACACTGCTGTGTAAGGCTAGAAAGGATGTAAGGTTTCACTGCTGTGTAAGGTTAGTAAGGATGTAAAGTTACACAGCTGTGTCAGGCTAGTAAGGATGTAAAGTTACACTGCTGTGTCAGGCTAGTAAGGATGTAAAGTGACACTGCTGTGTAACGCTACTAAGGATGTAAAGTTGAACTGCTGTGTCAGGCTAGTAAGGATGTAAACTTACACTGTAGTTTAAGGTTAGTCAGGATATAAAGTCACACTGTTGTGTAAGGCTAGTAAGGATGTAAACTTACACTGTAGTTTAAGGTTAGTCAGGATGTAAAGTCACACTGTTGTGTAAGGCTAGTAAGGATGTAAAGTTGCACTGCTGTGTAAGGCTAGTAAGAATGTAAAGTTACACTGCTGTATAAGGCTAGTAAGGATGTAAAAGTACACTGCTGTGTAAGGCTAGTAAGGATGTAAAGTTACACTGTTGTGTAAGGTTAGTAAGGATGTAAAGTTACACTGCTGTGTAAGGCTAGTAATGATATAAAGTTGCACTGTTGTGTAAATCTAGTAAGGATGTAACTTTACATTGCTGTGTAAGGCCACTAAGGGTGTAAAGTTACACTGCTGTGTAAGGCAAGACAAGATGTAAAGTTTCACTGTTGTGTAAGGTAAGTAAGCGTGTAAAGTTACACTGCTGTGTAAGGCTAGAAAGGATGTAAGGTTACACTGCTGTGTAAGGTTAGTAAGGATGTAAAGTTACACAGCCGTGTAAGGCTAGTAAGGATGTATGTTACACTGCTGTGTAAGGCTAATAAGGATGTAAAGTCACACTGCTGTGTAAGGCTACTAAGGATGTAAAGTTGAACTGTTGTTTAAGGTTAGTCAGGATGTAAAGTCACACTGTTGTGTAAGGCTAGTAAGGATGTAAAGTTACACTGTTGTGTAAGGCTAGTAAGGATGTAAAGTCACACTGCTGTGTAAGGCTAGTAAGGATGTAAAGTTACACTGTTGTTTAAGGTTAGTCAGGATGTAAAGTCACACTGCTGTGTAAGGCTAGTAAGGATGTAAAGTTACACTGTTGTTTAAGGTTAGTCAGGATGTAAAGTCACACTATTGTGTAAGGCTAGTAAGGATGTAAAGTTACACTGTTGTGTAAGGCTAGTAAGAATGTAAAGTTACACTGCTGTATAAGGCTAGTAAGGATGTAAAGTTACACTGCTGTGTAAGGCTAGTAAGGATGTAAAGTTACACTGCAGTGTAAAGCTAGTAAGGATGTAAAGTTACACTGCTGTGTAAGGCTAGTAATGATATAAAGTTGCACTGTTGTGTAAATCTAGTAAGGATGTTACTTTACATTGCTGTGTAAGGCTAGTAAGGGTGTAAAGTTACACTGCTGTGTAATGCAAGACAAGATGTAAAGTTAGGCTGCTGTGTAAGGCTAGTAAAGACGTAAAGTTAAACTGCTGTGTAAGGCTAGTAAGGATGTAAAGTTGTTCTGCTGTGTAAAACTAGTCAGGATGTAAAGTTACACTGCTGTGTAAGGCTAGTAAGGACGTAAAGTTAGACGGCTGTGTAAGGCTAGTAAGGATGTACCGTTAGACTGCTGTGTAAGGTTAATACGGATGTAAATTTAGACTGCTATGTAAGGCTAGTACGGACGTAATGTAACACAGCTGTGCAAGGCTAGTAAGGATGTAAAGTTACATTGCTGTGTTGTAAGGCTAGAAAGGACGTAAAGTAACACTGCTGTGCAAGGCTAGTGAGGATGTAAAGTTACACTGCTGTGTAAGGCTAGTAAGGACGTAAAGTTACACTGCTGTGTCAGGCAAGTAAGGATGTAAAGTTGAACTGCTGAGTAAATCTAGTCAGGAGGTAAAGTTACATTTCTTTGTAAGGCTAGTAAGGATGTAAAGTTAGACTGCTCTGTAAGGCTAGTACGAATGTAAAGTAACACTGCTGTGTATGGCTAGTAAGGATGTAAAGTTACACTGCTGTTTAAGGCAAGTAAGGATGTAAAGTAACACTGCTGTGTAAGGCTAGTAAGGATGTAAAGTTAGACAGCTCTGTAAGGCTAGTACGAATGTAAAGTAACACTGCTGTGTATGGCTAATAAGGATGTAAAGTTACACTGCTGTTTAAGGCAAGTAAGGATGTAAAGTAACACTGTTTCGTAAGGCTAGTAAGGATGTAAAGCAACACTGCTGTGTAAGGCTAGTAAGGATGTAAAGTTACCCTGCTGTGTAAGGCTAGTAAGGACGTAATGTAACACTGCTCTGATGTGGCAGGCAAGTAAGGATGTAACGTTAGACGGCTGTGTAAGGCTAGTAAGGACGTAAAGTAACACTGCTGAGTAAGGGTAGTAAGAAGGTAAAGTAACACTGCTGTGTAAGGCTAATAAGGACGTAAAGTAACACTTCTGTGTAAGGCTAGTCAGGATGTAAAGTTGCACTGCTGTGTAAGGATAGTAAGGATGTAAAGTTACACTGCTGTGTAACGCTAGTAGGGATGTAAAGAACAATGTTGTGTAAGAATAGTCAGGATGTAAAGTCACACTGTTGTGTAAGGCTTGTAAGGATGTAAAGTTACATTGCTGTGTAAGGCTAGTAAGGATGTAAAGTTACACTGCTGTGTAAGGCTAGCAAGGATGTAAAGTTACATTGCTGTGTAAGGCTAGTAAGGATGTAAAGATACACTGCTGTGTAAGGCTAGTAAGGATGTAAAGTTACACTGCTGTGTAAGGTTAGTAAAGATGTAAAGTTACACTGTTGTGTAAGGTTATTAGGATCTAAAGTTACACTGCTGTGTAAGGCTAGTAAGGATGTAAATTTACACTGTTGTGTAAGGCTTGTAAGGATGTAAAGTTACACTGCTGTGTAAGGCTAGTAAGGTTGTAAAGTTACATTGCTGTTTAAGGCTAGTAAGGATGTAAAGATACACTGCTGTGTAAGGCTAGTAAGGATGTAAAGTTACACTGCTGTGTAAGGTTAGTACGGATGTAAAGTTACACTGTTGTGTAAGGTTAATAAGGATGTAAAGTTACACTGCTGTGTAAGGCTAGTAAGGATGTAAAGTTACACTGTTGTGTAAGGCTAGTAAGGACGTAATGTTACACTGCTCTGATGTGTCAGGCAAGTAAGGATGTAACGTTAGACTGCTGTGTAAGGCTAGTAAGGACGTCATGTTACACTGCTCTGATGTGTCAGGCAAGTAAGGATGTAACGTTAGACTGCTGTGTAAGGCTAGTAAGGACGTCATGTTACACTGCTCTGATGTGTCTGGCAAGTAAGGATGTAACGTTAGACTGCTGTGTAAGGCTAGTAAGAAGGTAAAGTAACACTGGTGTGTAAGGCTAGTAAGGATGTCAACTAACACTGCAGTGAAAGGCTAGTCAGGATGTAAACTAACACTGCAATGTAAGGCTAGTAAGGACGTAAAGTAACACTGCTGTGTAAGGCTAGTAAGGATGTAAACTAACACTGAAGTGAAAGGCTAGTAAGGATGTAAAGTAACACTGCTGTGTAAGGCTAGTAAGGATGTAAAGTTACACTCCTCTGTCATAAAAGTAAAGATATAAAGTTACATTGCTTTGTACGGCTAGTAAGGACGTAAAGTTATACTGCTCTGTCTGGCAAGTATGGATGTAAAGTAACACAGCTGTGTAAGGCTAGTAAGGACGTACAGTTACATTGCTTTGTCAGGCAAGTCAGGATGTAAAGCAACACTGCTGAGTAAGGCTAGTCAGGATGTAAAGTTACAGTGCTTTGTAAGGCGAGTAAGGATGTAATGTTAGACTGCTGTATAAGGCTAGTAAGGACGTAAAGTAACACTGCTGTGTAAGGCTAGTAAGGATGTAAAGTAACACTGCTGTGTAAGGCTAGTAAATATGTAAAGTAACACTGCTGTATAAGGCTAGTAAGGATGTAAAGTTACACTCCTGTGTCATGAAAGTAAAGATGTAAAGTTGCATTGCTTTGTACGGCTAGTAAGGACGTACCGTTATACTGCTGTGTCTGGCAAGTAAGGATGTAAAGTAACACAGCTGTGTAAGGCTAGTAAGGACGTAAAGTTACATTGCTGAGGCAAGTCAGGATGTAAGGCTAGTCAGGATGTAAAGTTACAGTGCTTTGTAAGGCGAGTAAGGATGTAAAGTTAGACTGCTGTATAAGGCTACTAAGGACGTAAAGTAACACTGCTGTGTCAGGCAAGTAGACGACGTAAAGTTACACTGATGTGTAAGACTAGCTAGTAAGGATGTAAAGTAACGCTGCTGTGTAAGGATAGTAATGATGTAAAGTAACACAGCTGTGTAAGGCTAGTAAGGACGTACAGTTACATTGCTGTGTCATGCGATCAGGATGTAAAGCAACACTGCTGAGTAAGGCTAGTCAGGATGTAAAGTTACAGTGCTTTGTAAAGCGAGTAAGGATGTAAAGTTAAACTGCTGTATAAGGCTAGTAAGGACGTAAAGTAACACTGCTGTGTCAGGCAAGTAGAGGACGTAAAGTTATACTGATGTGTAAGGCTAGTAAGGATGTAAAGTTAGACTGCTGTATAAGGCTAGTAAGGACGTAAAGTAACACTGCTGTGTCAGGCAAGTAGAGGACGTAAAGTTATACTTATGTGTAAGGCTAGTAAGGATGTAAAGTAACGCTGCTGTGTAAGGATAGTAATGATGTAAAGTAACACTGCTGTGTAATGCCAGTAAGGATGTAAAGTTACACTGCTGTGTAAGTCTATTCAGGATGTAAAGTTACACTGCTGTGTCAGGCAAGTTAGAATGTAAAGTAACACTGCTTTGTAAGGCTAGTATGGATGTAAAGTAACACTGCTGTGTAAAGCTAGTAAAGATGTAAGGTTACACTGCTGAGTTAGGCTAGTAAGGATGTAAAGTTACACAGCTGTGTAAGGCTATTAAGGACGTAACGTTACATAGCTGTGACAGGCAAGTAAGGATGTAAAGTAACACTGTTTTATAAGGCTAGTAGGGATGTAAAGCAACACTGCTGTGTAAGGCTAGTAAGGATGTAAAGTTACACTGCTGTTTCAGGCAAGTAAGGATGTAACGTTAGACTGCTGTGTAAGGCTAGTAAGGATGTAAATTTAGACTGCTGTTTGAGGCTAATAAGGACGTAAAGTAACACTGCTGTGTAAGGCTAATAAGGATGTATACTAACACTGCAGGCTAGTAAGGATGTCAAGGAACACTGCTGTGTCAGGCAAGCAGAGGACGTAAAGTTACACTGCTGTGTAAGGCTAGTAAGGACGTAAAGTTACACTGCTGTTTCAGGCTAGTAAGGATGTAAAGTTACACTGCTGTGTAAGGCTAGTAAGGACGTAAATTTACATTGCTGTGTCAGGCAAGTCAGGATGTAAAGCAACACTGCTGAGTAAGGCTAGTTAGGATGTAAAGTTACAGTGCTTTGTAAGGCGAGTAAGGACGTAAAGTTGAACTGCTGTGTAAGGCTAGTAAGGATGTAAAGAAACACTGCTGTGTAGGGCTATCACGTTTGTAAAGTACGCTGCTGTGTAAGACTAGTAAGGATGTAACGTTGCACGTTTGTGTAAGGTTAGTAAGCGTGTAAAATTACACTGCTGTGTAAGGCTAGTAAGGATGTAAAGTAACACTGCTTTGTAAGGCTAGTATGGATGTAAAGAAATACTGCTGTGTAAAGCTAGTAAGGACGTAAAGTTACACTGCTGTGTAAGGCTAGTAAGGACGTAACGTTACACTGCTGAGTAAGGCTAGTAAGGATGTAATGTTACACTGCTGCGTAAGGCTATCACGTATGTAAAGAAACGCTGCTGTGTAAGGCTATCACGTATGTAAAGTAACGCTGCTGAGTAAGGCTAGTAAGGACGTAACGTTACACTGCTGTTTAAGGCAAATAAGAATGTAACGTTACACTGCTGTTTAAGGCAAGTCAGGATGTAAAGTTACACTGCTGTGTAAGGCTATCACGTATGTAAAGTAACGCTGCTGTGTAAGGCTAGTAAGGATGTAAATGAACACTGCTGTGTAAGGCAAGTAAGGATGTAAAGTAACACTGCTGTGTAAGGCTATCACGTATGTAAAGTAACGCTGCTGTGTAAGGCTAGTAAGGATGTAAATGAACACTGCTGTGTAAGGCAAGTAAGGATGTAAAGTAACACTGCTGAGTAAGGCTAGTAAGGACGTAACGTTACACTGCTGTTTAAGGCAAGTAAGGATGTAAAGTAACACTGCTGTTTAAGGGAAGTAAGGATGTAAAGTTACACTGCTTTGTAAGGCTATCACGTATGTAAAGTAACGCTGCTGTGTAAGGCTATCACGTATGTAAAGTAACGCTGCTGAGTAAGGCTAGTAAGGACGTAACGTTACACTGCTGTTTAAGGCAAGTAAGAATGTAACGTTACACTGCTGTTTAAGGCAAGTAAGGATGTAAAGTTACACTGCTGTGTAAGGCTATCACGTATGTAAAGTAACGCTGCTGTGTAAGGCTAGTAAGGATGTAAATGAACACTGCTGTGTAAGGCAAGTAAAGATGTAAAGTAACACTGCTGAGTAAGGCTAGTAAGGACGTAACGTTACACTGCTGTTTAAGGCAAGTAAGGATGTAAAGTTACACTGCTTTTTAAGGGAAGTAAGGATGTAAGGTTACACTGCTTTGTAAGGTTATCACGTATGTAAAGTAACGCTGCTGTGTAAGGCTAGTAAGGATGTAAAGGAACACTGCTGTGTAAGGCTAGTATGGATGTTAAGTTTCACTGCTGTGTAAGGCTAGTAAAAACGTAAAGTAACATTGCTGTGTAAGGCTAGTAAGGATGTAAAGTTACACTGTCGTGCAAGGTTAGTAAGGATGAAAAGTTACACTGCTGTGTAGTGCTATCACGTTTGTAAAGTACGCTGCTGTGTTGTGTAAGACTAGTAAGGATGTAACGTTGCACAGTTGTGTAAGGTTAGTAAGCGTGTAAACTTACACTGCTGTGTAAGGCTAGTAAGGATGTAAAGTTACACTGCTGTGTAAGGTTAGTAAGGTTGTAAAGTTACACTGCTGTGTAAGGCTAGTAAAGATGTAAAGTTACACTGCTGTGTAACGCTAGTAAGGATGTAAAGGTGAACTGCTGTGTAAGGCTAGTAATGATGTAAAGTTGAACTACTGTGTAAGGCTAGTAATGATGTAAAGTTACACTGTTGTGTAAGGTAAGTCAGGATGTAAAGTTACACTGCTGTGTAACGCTAGTAAGGATGTTAAGTTACACTGCTGTGTCAGGCTAGTAAGGACGTAAAGTTGAACTGCTGTGTAAGGCTAGTAATGATGTAAAGTTGAACTGCTGTGTAAGGCTAGTAATGATGTAAAGTTGAACTGCTGTGTAAGGCTAGTAATGATGTAAAGTTACACTGTCTTGCAAGGTTAGTCAGGATGAACAGTTACACTGCTGTGTAAGGCTATCACGTATGTAAATTAACGCTGCTGTGAAAGGCTATCACGTATGGAAAGTAACGCTGCTGAGTAAGGCTAGTAAGGACGTAACGTTACACTGCTGTTTAAGGCAAGTAATGATGTAACGTTACACTGCTGTTTAAGGCAAATAAGGATGTAAAGTTACACTGCTGTGTAAGGCTATCACGTATGTAAAGTAACGCTGCTGTCTAAGGCTAGTTAGGATGTAAATGAACACTGCTGTGTAAGGCAAGTAAGGATGTAAAGTTACACTGCTGTGTAAGGCTATCACGTGTGTAAAGAAACGCTGCTGTCTAAGGCTAGTTAGGATGTAAATGAAAACTGCTGTGTAAGGCAAGTAAGGATGTAAAGTAACACTGCTGAGTAAGGCTAGTAAGGACGTAACGTTACACTGCTGTTTAAGGCAAGTAAGAATGTAACGTTACACTGCTGTTTAAGGCAAGTAAGGATGTAAAGTTACACTGCTGTGTAAGGCTATCACGTATGTAAAGTAACGCTGCTGTGTAAGGCTAGTAAGGATGTAAATGAACACTGCTGTGTAAGGCAAGTAAGGATGTAAAGTAACACTGCTGAGTAAGGCTAGTAAGGACGTAACGTTACACTGCTGTTTAAGGCAAGTAAGGATGTAAAGTAACACTGCTGTTTAAGGGAAGTAAGGATGTAAAGTTACACTGCTTTGTAAGGCTATCACGTATGTAAAGTAACGCTGCTGTGTAAGGCTATCACGTATGTAAAGTAACGCTGCTGAGTAAGGCTAGTAAGGACGTAACGTTACACTGCTGTTTAAGGCAAGTAAGAATGTAACGTTACACTGCTGTTTAAGGCAAGTAAGGATGTAAAGTTACACTGCTGTGTAAGGCTATCACGTATGTAAAGTAACGCTGCTGTGTAAGGCTAGTAAGGATGTAAATGAACACTGCTGTGTAATGCAAGTAAGGATGTAAAGTAACACTGCTGAGTAAGGCTAGTAAGGACGTAACGTTACACTGCTGTTTAAGGCAAGTAAGGATGTAAAGTAACACTGCTTTTTAAGGGAAGTAAGGATGTAAGGTTACACTGCTTTGTAAGGTTATCACGTATGTAAAGTAACGCTGCTGTGTAAGGCTAGTAAGGATGTAAAGGAACACTGCTGTGTAAGGCTAGTATGGATGTTAAGTTTCACTGCTGTGTAAGGCTAGTAAAGACGTAAAGTAACATTGCTGTGTAAGGCTAGTAAGGATGTAAAGTTACACTGTCGTGCAAGGTTAGTCAGGATGAAAAGTTACACTGCTGTGTAGGGCTATCACGTTTGTAAAGTACGCTGCTGTGTTGTGTAAGACTAGTAAGGATGTAACGTTGCACAGTTGTGTAAGGTTAGTAAGCGTGTAAACTTACACTGCTGTGTAAGGCTAGTAAGGATGTAAAGTTACACTGCTGTGTAAGGTTAGTAAGGTTGTAAAGTTACAATGCTGTGTAAGTCTAGTAAAGATGTAAAGTTACACTGCTGTGTAACGCTAGTAAGGATGTAAAGGTGAACTGCTGTGTAAGGCTAGTAATGATGTAAAGTTACACTGTTGTGTAAGGTAAGTCAGGATGTAAAGTTACACTGCTGTGTAACGCTAGTAAGGATGTTAAGTTACACTGCTGTGTCAGGCTAGTAAGGACGTAAAGTTGAACTGCTGTGTAAGGCTAGTAATGATGTAAAGTTGAACTGCTGTGTAAGGCTAGTAATGATGTAAAGTTGAACTGCTGTGTAAGGCTAGTAATGATGTAAAGTTACACTGTAGTGCAAGGTTAGTCAGGATGAAAAGTTACACTGCTGTGTAAGGCTATCACGTATGTAAATTAACGCTGCTGTGAAAGGCTACCACGTATGGAAAGTAACGCTGCTGAGTAAGGCTAGTAAGGACGTAACGTTACACTGCTGTTTAAGGCAAGTAATGATGTAACGTTACACTGCTGTTTAAGGCAAGTAAGGATGTAAAGTTACACTGCTGTGTAAGGCTATCACGTATGTAAAGTAACGCTGCTGTGTAAGGCTAGTAAGGATGTAAATGAACACTGCTGTGTAAGGCAAGTAAGGATGTAAAGTAACACTGCTGAGTAAGGCTAGTTAGGTCGTAACGTTACACTGCTGTTTAAGGCAAGTAAGGATGTAAAGTAACACTGCTGTTTAAGGGAAGTAAGGATGTAAAGTTACCCTGCTATGTAAGGCTATCACGTATGTAAAGTAACGCTGCTGTGTAAGGCTATCACGTATGTAAAGTAACGCTGCTGAGTAAGGCTAGTAAGGACGTAACGTTACACTGCTGTTTAAGGCAAGTAAGAATGTAACGTTACACTACTGTTTAAGGCAAGTAAGGATGTAAAGTTACACTGCTGTGTAAGGCTATCACGTATGTAAAGTAACGCTGCTGTGTAAGGCTAGTAAGGATGCAAATGAACACTGCTGTGTAAGGCAAGTAAGGATGTAAAGTAACACTGCTGAGTAAGGCTAGTAAGGACGTAACGTTACACTGCTGTTTAAGGCAATTAAGGATGTAAAGTAACCCTGCTGTTTAAGGGAAGTAAGGATGTAAAGTTACACTGCTGTGTAAGGCTATCACGTATGTAAAGTAACGCTGCTGTGTAAGGTTAGTAAGGATGTAAAGGAACACTGCTGTGTAAGGCTAGTATGTATGTTAAGTTTCACTGCTGTGTAAGGCTAGTAAAGACGTAAAGTAACATTGCTGTGTAAGGCTAGTAAGGATGTAAAGTTACACTGCTGTGTAGGGCTATCACGTTTGTAAAGTACGCTGCTGTGTAAGTCTAGTAAGGATGTAACGTTGCACAGTTGTGTAAGGTTAGTAAGCGTGTAAACTTACACTGCTGTGTAAGGCTAGTAAGGATGTAAAGTTTCACTGCTGTGTAAAGTTAGTAAGGTTGTAAAGTTACACTGCTGTGTAAGGCTAGTAAAGATGTAAAGTTACACTGCTGTGTAACGCTAGTAAGGATGTAAACGTGAACTGCTGTGTAAGGTTAGTCAGGATGTAAAGTTACACTGCTGTGTAACGCTAGTAAGGATGTTAAGTTACACTGCTGTGTCAGGCTAGTAAGGACGTAAAGTTGAACTGCTATGTAAGGCTAGTAATGATGTTTAGTTGAACTGCTGTGTATGGCTAGTAATGATGTAAAGTTGAACTGCTGTGTAAGGCTAGTAATGATGTAAAGTTGAACTGCTGTGTAAGGCTAGTAATGATGTAAAGTTACACTGTCGTGCAAGGTTAGTCAGGATGAAAAGTTACACTGCTGTGTAAGGCTATCACGTATGTAAAGTAACGCTGCTGAGTAAGGCCAGTAAGGACGTAACGTTACACTGCTATTTAAGGCAAGTAAGGATGTAAAGTTACACTGCTGTGTAAGGCTATCACGTGTGTAAA
Source organism: Cyrtodaria siliqua (assembly GCA_037043455.1). Taxonomy (NCBI): domain Eukaryota; kingdom Metazoa; phylum Mollusca; class Bivalvia; order Adapedonta; family Hiatellidae; genus Cyrtodaria; species Cyrtodaria siliqua. Next base: position 18,594 of record JAWPHD010009627.1, on the reverse strand, counting down.
GTAACGCTGCTGTCTTAGGCTAGTTAGGATGTAAATTAACACTGCTGTGTAAGGCAAGTAAGGATGTAAAGTTACACTGCTGTGTAAGGCTATCACGTATGTAAAGTAACGCTGCTGTGTAAGGATAGTAAGGATGTAAATGAAAACTGCTGTGTAAGGCAAGTAAGGATGTAAAGTAACACTGCTGAGTAAGGCTAGTAAGGACGTAACGTTACACTGCTGTTTAAGGCAAGTAAGAATGTAAAGTAACACTGCTGTTTAAGGGAAGTAAGGATGTAAAGTTACACTGCTTTGTAAGGCTATCACGTATGTAAAGTAACGCTGCTGTGTAAGGCTAGTAAGGATGTAAAGGAACACTGCTGTGTAAGGCTAGTATGGATGTAAAGTTTCACTGCTGTGTAAGGCTAGTAAAGACGTAAAGTAACATTGCTGTGTAAGGCTAGTAAGGATATAAAGTTACACTGCTGTGTAAGGCTATCACGTATGTAAAGTAACGCTGCTGTGTAAGGCTATCACGTATGTAAAGTAACGCTGCTGAGTAAGGCTAGTAAGGACCTAACGTTACACTGCTGTTTAAGGCAAGTAAGAATGTAACGTTACACTGCTGTTTAAGGCAGGTAAGGATGTAAAATTACACTGCTGTGTAAGGCTATCACGTATGTAAAGTAACGCTGCTGTGTAAGGCTAGTAAGGATGTAACTGAACACTGCTGTGTAAGGCAAGTAAGGATGTTATGTAACACTGCTGAGTAAGGCTAGTAAGGACGTAACGTTACACTGCTGTTTAAGGCAAGTAAGGATGTAAAGTAACACTGCTGTTTAAGGGAAGTAAGGATGTAAAGTTACACTGCTGTGTAAGGCTATCACGTATGTAAAGTAACGCTGCTGTGTAATGCTAGTAAGGATGTAAAGGAACACTGCTGTGTAAGGCTAGTATGGATGTAAAGTTTCACTGCTGTGTAAGGCTAGTAAAGACGTAAAGTAACATTGCTGTGTAAGGCTAGTAAGGATGTAAAGTTACACTGCTGTGTAGGGCTATCACGTTTGTAAAGTACGCTGCTGTGTAAGACTAGTAAGGATGTAACGTTGCACTGCTGTGTAAGGTTAGTAAGCGTGTAAACTTACACTGCTGTGTAAGGCTAGTAAGGATGTAAAGTTACTCTGCTATGTAAGGCTATCACGTATGTAAAGTAACGCTGCTGTGTAAGGCTATCACGTATGTAAAGTAACGCTGCTGAGTAAGGCTAGTAAGGACGTAACGTTACACTGCTGTTTAAGGCAAGTAAGAATGTAACGTTACACTACTGTTTAAGGCAAGTAAGGATGTAAAGTTACACTGCTGTGTAAGGCTATCACGTATGTAAAGTAACGCTGCTGTGTAAGGCTAGTAAGGATGCAAATGAACACTGCTGTGTAAGGCAAGTAAGGATGTAAAGTAACACTGCTGAGTAAGGCTAGTAAGGACGTAACGTTACACTGCTGTTTAAGGCAATTAAGGATGTAAAGTAACCCTGCTGTTTAAGGGAAGTAAGGATGTAAAGTTACACTGCTGTGTAAGGCTATCACGTATGTAAAGTAACGCTGCTGTGTAAGGTTAGTAAGGATGTAAAGGAACACTGCTGTGTAAGGCTAGTATGTATGTTAAGTTTCACTGCTGTGTAAGGCTAGTAAAGACGTAAAGTAACATTGCTGTGTAAGGCTAGTAAGGATGTAAAGTTACACTGCTGTGTAGGGCTATCACGTTTGTAAAGTACGCTGCTGTGTAAGTCTAGTAAGGATGTAACGTTGCACAGTTGTGTAAGGTTAGTAAGCGTGTAAACTTACACTGCTGTGTAAGGCTAGTAAGGATGTAAAGTTTCACTGCTGTGTAAAGTTAGTAAGGTTGTAAAGTTACACTGCTGTGTAAGGCTAGTAAAGATGTAAAGTTACACTGCTGTGTAACGCTAGTAAGGATGTAAACGTGAACTGCTGTGTAAGGTTAGTCAGGATGTAAAGTTACACTGCTGTGTAACGCTAGTAAGGATGTTAAGTTACACTGCTGTGTCAGGCTAGTAAGGACGTAAAGTTGAACTGCTATGTAAGGCTAGTAATGATGTTAAGTTGAACTGCTGTGTATGGCTAGTAATGATGTAAAGTTGAACTGCTGTGTAAGGCTAGTAATGATGTAAAGTTGAACTGCTGTGTAAGGCTAGTAATGATGTAAAGTTACACTGTCGTGCAAGGTTAGTCAGGATGAAAAGTTACACTGCTGTGTAAGGCTATCACGTATGTAAAGTAACGCTGCTGAGTAAGGCCAGTAAGGACGTAACGTTACACTGCTGTTTAAGGCAAGTAAGGATGTAAAGTTACACTGCTGTGTAAGGCTATCACGTGTGTAAAGTAACGCTGCTGTCTTAGGCTAGTTAGGATGTAAATTAACACTGCTGTGTAAGGCAAGTAAGGATGTAAAGTTACACTGCTGTGTAAGGCTATCACGTATGTAAAGTAACGCTGCTGTGTAAGGATAGTAAGGATGTAAATGAAAACTGCTGTGTAAGGCAAGTAAGGATGTAAAGTAACACTGCTGAGTAAGGCTAGTAAGGACGTAACGTTACACTGCTGTTTAAGGCAAGTAAGAATGTAAAGTAACACTGCTGTTTAAGGGAAGTAAGGATGTAAAGTTACACTGCTTTGTAAGGCTATCACGTATGTAAAGTAACGCTGCTGTGTAAGGCTAGTAAGGATGTAAAGGAACACTGCTGTGTAAGGCTAGTATGGATGTAAAGTTTCACTGCTGTGTAAGGCTAGTAAAGACGTAAAGTAACATTGCTGTGTAAGGCTAGTAAGGATATAAAGTTACACTGCTGTGTAAGGCTATCACGTATGTAAAGTAACGCTGCTGTGTAAGGCTATCACGTATGTAAAGTAACGCTGCTGAGTAAGGCTAGTAAGGACCTAACGTTACACTGCTGTTTAAGGCAAGTAAGAATGTAACGTTACACTGCTGTTTAAGGCAGGTAAGGATGTAAAATTACACTGCTGTGTAAGGCTATCACGTATGTAAAGTAACGCTGCTGTGTAAGGCTAGTAAGGATGTAACTGAACACTGCTGTGTAAGGCAAGTAAGGATGTTATGTAACACTGCTGAGTAAGGCTAGTAAGGACGTAACGTTACACTGCTGTTTAAGGCAAGTAAGGATGTAAAGTAACACTGCTGTTTAAGGGAATTAAGGATGTAAAGTTACACTGCTGTGTAAGGCTATCACGTATGTAAAGTAACGCTGCTGTGTAATGCTAGTAAGGATGTAAAGGAACACTGCTGTGTAAGGCTAGTATGGATGTAAAGTTTCACTGCTGTGTAAGGCTAGTAAAGACGTAAAGTAACATTGCTGTGTAAGGCTAGTAAGGATGTAAAGTTACACTGCTGTGTAGGGCTATCACGTTTGTAAAGTACGCTGCTGTGTAAGACTAGAAAGGATGTAACGTTGCACTGTTGTGTAAGGTTAGTAAGCGTGTAAACTTACACTGCTGTGTAAGGCTAGTAAGGATGTAAAGTTACACTGCTGTGTAAGGTTAGTAAGGTTGTAAAGTTACACTGCTGTGTAAGGCTAGTAAAGATGTAAAGTTACACTGCTGTGTAACGCTAGTAAGGATGTAAAGTTGAACTGCTGTGTAAGGCTAGTAATGATGTAAAGTTGAACTGCTGTGTAAGGCTAGTAATGATGTAAAGTTACACTGTTGTGTAAGGTTAGTCAGGATGTAAAGTTACACTGATGTGTAACGCTAGTAAGGATGTTAAGTTACACTGCTGTGTCAGGCTAGTAAGGACGTAAAGTTGAACTGCTGTGTAAGGCTAGTAATGATGTAAAGTTGAACTGCTGTGTAAGGCTAGTAATGATGTAAAGTTGAACTGCTGTGTAATGCTAGTAATGATGTAAAGTTACACTGTCGTGCAAGGTTAGTCAGGATGTAAAGTTACACTGCTGTGTAAGGCTATCATGTATGTAAAGTAACGCTGCTGTGTAAGACTATCACGTATGTAAAGTAACGCTGCTGAGTAAGGCTAGTAAGGACGTAACGTTACACTGCTGTTTAAGGCAAGTAATGATGTAACGTTACACTGCTGTTTAAGGCAAGTAAGGATGTAAAGTTACAGTGCAGTGTAAGGCTATCACGTATGTAAAGTAACGCTGCTGTGTAAGGCTAGTTAGGATGTAAATGAATACTGCTGTGTAAGGCAAGTAAGGATGTAAACTTACACTGCTGTGTAAGGCTATCACGTATGTAAAGTAACGCTGCTGTGTAAGGCTAGTAAGGATGTAAATGAACACTGCTGTGTAAGGCAAGTAAGGATGTAAAGTAACACTGCTGTTTAAGGCAAGTAAGGATGTAAAGTAACACTGCTGTTTAAGGCAAGTAAGGATGTCAAGTTACACTGCTGTGTAAGGCTATCACGTATGTAAAGTAACGCTGCTGTGTAAGGCTAGTAAGGATGTAAAGGAACACTGCTGTGTAAGGCAAGTAAGGATGTAAAGTAACACTGCTGTTTAAGGCAAGTAAGGATGTAAAGTTACACGGCTGTGTAAGGCTATCACGTATGTAAAGTAACGCTGCTGTGTAAGGCTAGTTAGGATTTAAAGAAACACTGCTGTGTAAGGCTTATAAAATGTAAAGAAACACTGCTGTGTAAGGCTAGTACGGATGTAAAGTAACGCTGCTGTGTCGGGTCAGTAATGATGTAAAGTAACACTGCTGTGTAAGTCTAGTAAGGATGTAAAGTAACACTGCTGTGTAAGGCTAGTAAGGATGTAAAGTTACACTGTTGTGTAAGGCTACTAAGGATATAAAGTAATGCTGCTGTGTCGGGTCAGTAATGATGTAAAGTAACACTGCTGTGTAAGTCAAGTAAGGATGTAAAGTAACACTGCTGTGTAAGGCTAGTCAGGATGTAAAGTTACACTGTTGTGTAAGGCTACTAAGGATATAAAGTAACGCCGCTGTGTCGGGTCAGTAATGATCTAATGTAACACTGCTGTGTAAGGCTAGTAAGGATGTAAAGTTACACTGTTGTGTAAGGCTAGTCAGGATGTAAAGTTAAGCTGTTGTGTAAAGCTAGTCTGAAGTCACACTGCTGTGTAAGGCTAGTAAGGATGTAAAGTTACACTGCTGTTTAAGACTAGTAAGGATGTAAAGTTACACTGCTGTGTAAGGCTAGTAAAGATGTAAAGTTACACTGCTGTGTAAGGCTAGTAATGATATAAAGTTACACTGTTGTGTAAAGTTAGTAAGGATGTAACTTTACATTGCTGTGTAAGGCTAGTAAGGGTGTAAAGTTACACTGCTGTGTAAGGCTAGACAAGAATGTAATGTGTTGATGAGCTATTAAACCATATTCAGTTCAATCTAATTTTCTTATTTATTCATTATATCATCACTCAATACGTTAAAGTACCAGTTTCCACTCTCTCTGGAGTATAGACTTCAATTGATGCTCTGGGGCGGCTCTAAATGTAGTAATATGTGTTGATGAGCTGTTAAACAATATTCAATTCAATTCACTTTACTTATTTAGTCATTATTTCACCACTCAATACGTTATAATACCACTTTTTTCTGGGGTGGCTCTAAATAACCTATAATGTGTTGATGAGCCATTGAGCGAAATTCAATTCAATTCAATTTCCCCCACACAATAAGTTATAATATCACCTTTAAGTTTCTCTTAATGGATGGACGGACAGATTGACAAAGCCAGAGCATGACAGGTCCGATCTCGAGACTTGCTTATAAAATTATGTTTTCATTGCTTATTTATCACAGTTTGTACTGACAAATAAAAACGGAAGCAAATTTTAAAATTCACACTTTATTTCCTGCATTTATTTTTAAGTTGATATCAGAAACACAGGACTACATGCTTAAACCAGAATACCGCCTAGTGAGGCAGCTTGTACGCCTATAGAGAATTTTAAATATCTGTTTCATTTGAAAAAAAAGAATACGGAATTATTTTTACAATATAAATATATCGTGTAAAAACAACAACACGTTTTTTTAAATTATTACATTAATTGAACTCAACTCTGAGGTACCATGTATCCACATATAGCAGATCTATTTGGAACGAGTCAAAGAGGTATTGCAAGCTTCCAGTTTGGGTCTAAAGGTGAAAGTCAAATATTAGCAAAAAACTTATTTGTAAGTGACCTTGGCTTTGATAGGCACCTTGCTGTTGGTCGCGACACAATGTCTCAAGGTGGTGAACATGTGTGTACATGTATATTGCTATTAGAATCAATTGATAAAGATGATACAGCACATACACAAGATTGTAAGCAATACCCTTCAAGGTAAATGTTTAACCTTGACCTTGAAGATAGGGACATCGTCTTATGGTAGTGATTATTTGTGTTTAAAACATATTGGAATCCATGATAGATAAAGAAGTTATAGCTCATACACAAATTTTAAATTTTAAAGTAATAACTTTTAAAGTACATGGGTGACTGTAACCTTGTAGGTAACTCTTAGTTCACACATATTGTCTCATGGTGGGACCATTTTGTGTGTGTATACTATTAGTGGACTTCAATGAAAGCTAAAGAAGTTATAGCCCGGACATAAACTATTAAGTCTATTACATCCTTACTAGCCTTACCTTCAAAGTGTGTGAGTGACCGCGATACATCATTTCCTGACTGATCATTTCTGTATTATATTATTGGAATCCAAAGATAGCTAAACAGAAGTTATAGCCTGTACACGAAATTCCGGACGGACGTACCCACCACTATTGATACTGTTATACAGGCCATAAGTTACAAGTACGTAAACGGTCTACTTACGTGATTGGTAATGCTCCTGTCCGTATACTAGGTCAAAGACGTCTGGCTACGTTGGTGGTTGGGAACGAAGAGAGCCTCTTTACATGGTCACTGTAGGTCCTACATCACACTTGATGTTGATTGGTTCGTAGCACTGACCATAGAATACCGGGAGAGGTCAGTTGTACTGTCAGAGGCCCAGCTGAGGTTGACATTAATTGACCAGTACAACAGGCTACTCCCTCTTTGTTTGAAGAGTCTCTTTACTCCATGTATATTATTATTATTATAAACCAAACCAAAATGAACTATTAACGCCCTCATTTAGCTATCCCTAGTAGTATTACAATCCTTACATTTGTAACCGTTATACAACTCATATCTAAAAATATTAACCCCAGTGAAATTGCCCTTATGAGATTATTGATTATCAAAATTAAATATATAAGGTATGACGGCAGTAATTGTATTGTCTGTTGCCAAATAGTGTTACTGTCACAAAGCCCTAATATTGAACTTTACATTGTATACATAAATTTAAAACAAACTCAATGTAGCACCTGCAATACAGAAGGCCTAAAATGAAGCAAGAGTAACATAAGGCCTGAAACAAGCTTTCAATAATAAACAGTTCAACAAGAACTATAAAATGGCAGTAACACAATTGCTAACAAAACTAAAAACAGTACATATGTCCACCGCATGCATGGACTGTCCGGAGGATACAACAAAATATAGTGGTAGAAAGTATATACATAGATAAATCAAAATCAATGCAGCCTTGAAGAGTTGGCAACTTAAACCAGAAAAGGGGAAAGTAAAAACATTCTACACGACCAAACAGTGAAACATGAATCTATCAAGCGGACACTTCAGAGAAAACCACTATGTACTACGGGATTACAGGACTTGTAGGTAATCTACTCTAAAATGTGTGTGACCTCGTCATAGTAGGTTCTACTCTAAGTTATATACATACACAATTCTCTATATAGTCTTTACATGTACACTGTTCAATATTAACTCAACTAATTTCAATTATTATATTACATTAAATATATATTGTTGTGGGCAATAAACATCACCTACATAATTCCCAGAAGTATCATATTTGGTAATCTCTGAAATGTTTCTATGACTACGTGCACTATCTTGAGCAACACATATTACTTACATTACACATATTCACATGTTCCAGTATCTGTTTAAGATGCAAATCAATGGAAAATTAATTAAGTATTTAAAGGATCTTACTGAAGTTGACTTGTGCAAACCATGCATACTCCTCCCAATAACGAATGCTGTATGAAATATAAATTAATTCTTCTTAGCTGTCGAGTGATGAAACATACAAGCTGATCACTCAGAAGCAAATACCCGATTTGTATCCCGTTTTAAATTATTTACAGTAACAGTCTCAGCTACCAAGTGACGAAACATACAATCTGATCACGCAGTAGCAAATCTGTATCCCATTTTTAGCTCGACTGATCAGAGATCAGCAGAGCTTATGCCGTGGTGCGTTGTCCGTCGTCCGTCTGTCCGTCTGTCTGTCTGTCCGTCCGTCCGTCTGTCTGTCCGTAAAGTTTTATTTGTAGCAACTACTTCTCTGAAACTATTGGATGGATATTTATGAAACTTTACAGAAATGTTGCCCATGAAGTCTAGTTGATCCTAGCAAAAATTCATGTTGATGTGAAATCCAAGATGGCTAAAAAGAGATTTTTAAAAAAACGTTTGTAGCGACTACTTCTTGAAAACTGTAAGTGATATTGATATGGGACTTTTTCTAAAATGATCAGCATGACATGATGTTGATCTTTGTCGAAAATTATTTTGAATCAAAATTAAACCTGGGCACCAGTGGCCATCTTTGTTTACATAGAGTTTGTATAGTAAAAATTTGTAGTGACTACTCTTCTGAAAATACTAGTCGGATTTTCATGAAACTTCACAGGAATGTTGCTCTTGATGTCTAGTTGATCCTAGCACAATTTCAGGTCGGCCGGAAATTCAAGATGGCCACCACGGCTAAACATAGATTTTTAAAAACACGTTTGTAGGGAGTACTTCTTGAAAACTGTAAGTGATATTGATATGGGACTTTTTCTGAAATTATCAGCATGACAAGATGTTGATCCTTGTCCACAATTATTTTGATTCGACATTTAAACATGGCTGCCAGTGGCCATCTTTGTTTACCTAGAGTTATATTGTAAAAACTTCAACTTGTAGCGACTACTCCTCTGAAACTACTTGACAGTTTTTATGAAACTTCACGGGAATGCTGACCTAGCTATCAAAATTTATCAGTAGAGCTTCAAGGTCATTGACCTCTTGTTAATTGTTCACTACATGCCAAATAATCAAATCCGGTAACTTATATACACTTTACAGGAAAATCCTCTGAGGGTTTATTTTAAAAGATGACGATACTTTACAGGATTTAGAATGCCCCAGTCAGCCATTTACCAATTTAACCCATACACTCTGGCTGCATTCTTGTAGCATATTCTCAACATTTCATTCGTCGAGATGCCAAATATCTCAGCTGCGTTACCTTGCCCTATATAAAATATAAATTAATTCTTCTTATCTGCCGAGTGACGAAATATACAAGCTCAACACTCAGAAGCAAATACCCGATTTGTATCCCATTTTAAATTATTTACAGTTACAGTCTCATCTACCAAGTGACGAAACATACAAGCTGATTACGCAATAGCAAATATGTATCCCATTTTTAATTTTTCACAATCGTGCCAACATTTAAGGTTTGGCCGGGCAACCTTGTAAATGACATAATACAAAATATATAAGAAATGAACAATTTATTACATGAATTTTAGTAGAAATCGCAGAAACGTAATTCCGCGAAAACCAATAACACTGTTTTTACCCAAGGGGTGAAGATAAAAGAATTACACCGGAACTTGTCACGCACTTGGGAGAATTTAGTAGTATTCAGACTAAAAATATGTTTTAGCCAAGAAAACTTGCTAATACTACTAGTACTAATATCCACTAGTCGGTAATGACTGTAGAATTAGTATTGAACACGAGTTAGCTTGCAAATAGGTCTCGCAAATGTTTTTGCAAATGCGAAACTGTGCAAGCTGAAAAAAATGGCGAGTGATTTATTTCCAAAAAAATAACCGCGCCCAATTAGTCGTACGCAGCGCCACTTGTTATACAGGCCATAAAGTGGCGCAGATTGGTGAAACAATTGTGCATTGTTTGACAAAAGCACCAAACTTTGCACATAGCTAGACAATACCATACTGAACAAATTTGGCTATGATCCCACGCCAGATTTTTCAAAATGGCCGCCAAATACGTAATAGATAATCAGTTGAACCTATATGTATCAGGTTTTAAAAACATATATTATGTCAATCGCAACAAATTCCGCAAAATGATAGACAAAGGGTCATGAAATACAATCTGGGTATATGTTAAGTTCAAAATGGCTACCGTTTTCAAAATGGCCGCCAAAACATGTTGAAAATAGTAAAAAGTGTAATTCGTTTAATAGTTGTTTGTAAGAAAGTAATTGTTCACTCAGGTTTCTTGACATAGTATTTGTTTGTTAATATTGCAATAAAGAGTTATTTAGAGGCACCCTATGGTTAGTGTCTTAAGGGATTTACACGTTTAAATAAAATTTCACCTCGGATTGACTCTACGTTTTCTCCAGCCTTTGGAATTTCTGAAGGATACTAAACTAAATTTCTTATCAGAAACTGTAGGTTCATTATAAAATATATTTATAAAACCCTAAAATACATTGACTTGGTAAACCTTATTAATTTTACAAGACAAAACAAGTAAACAAAACCTAAACGCGAAGACATTTTATGCTAACGGTTAACTGCGTCTAAACTATATAGTTGCCGAGCAGAAACAATTAAATTTGCAACGTGAAGATCATAATGGCATTTTATGTTGAAGCCTTCGTATTTAAAATGGAGGCACTTAAAACAATCTGAGATTTGTTTGAAGACTATAGATAGACCAGTGCCCTTGTGGCAATTATGACACTGAAGATTCCTTTATGAAATAAACACATGCGTCAGGGAAAGCTCATCACGTGATTACCGTACTTATGGTAAACCGGGCTTACAGTTATTTGAAGTATGAGCAATGCATGCCTTAGACCATTGAGTATTGCACATGACGATCATAAAGAGAAACCAAAAGTTCGCAATTGCAGTACTGTTCAGTTACACTTTAAACCTTAAAATTAGTCATCTCTGTGTGTGAGATAAACCGGTGTCAACCCCCAGTTGACTACTTTGCTACTGACCGTTCCAAGGCGGTAGCCCTATTGTCAACCCTTTTGTGTTTATGATGTCGTTTACTTTTATTATTACTTTTGCCTTCTTGTTTGTCTGTTTCCATGTTTGTTTCTGTGTTTTGTGGTTGACTGTCCTCCTTGAATGCTACTTTCCCTGTCAGATCTTTTTATATTTCTTCATTAGAGTTGTCTCATCAAACTAGCTCACAAGCAGGAATATAAGATTGTGAAAGAAGATGAAGGTGCCATAAACACATCGCAGCTTCCGCATTGGATGATCTCTGAACTAGATATGGTCTGAGTTATCTGTTAATTTCAGTTATTGCAATAGATCATCAGGCGCTGCCTATGAAAGGACTCTGATCTTTTCCATCATGAACACGTTAAAGATGTTCGTAAGACAGTTTGAGTGACACTGTAGAGGAATTAGAAAATATATTCAAGGACAATACTGAGGATTTACCGGAACTTGACTTACGCTACATAGACGACTCTCGTGTGACAGAAATTGCTCAACAAATAGGTAAATGGTGTCATGCAAAGGTTTGTAACAAAGGTTATAGATGACATAACCAAGTCTGTCTTAAACCAGAACATGTTTTCTTTCCTCAGTGGTAACCAACTTACAACAGATTCTATAACTTGATTTCTCTTCTCGCATATACTAGTATTTGTATCAAACCTAATAAGGTTTCGATTAACGGCGGATTAGGGTGGCTTACCAGCCGTTTCTAACTTTTTTGGATTTTAATCAGACTATACGAGCTGCCTTAAAATGCCTTTTAATGCTTGCAAAGCATTATTAAGTATGATTAGCAAGTTCTTTTACACACTGTTGAATGTCACTTGCAGAAGGTTTAGTAGGTGACGGCCATCATGCAAAATAAAGTCAGAGCTCTGGTTGACTGGCATAGCAGTCGGTTGCGATAGAAGAGAAACTAAAACACGCTCAATAAAACAGAGATGAAGTTGTGCCTTGTATCAGACAACGAGAATCTGAGACTGATCTCGATCATTTCTCTAAGATGTTAAAAAACAATGCGTGTGTTGCATGTGGCATATGACAAACAATACCTCGTAAAACTTATGCTGTATACAGTAGACACAGACGTTGTAGTACGTGGTATAGCAATGGTACAATAAATACAGTTCGATGAGCTATGGGTTAGTTTTAGGAGCTAGGAATCACTTTAGGTTCTTCGTTGCACACTGCATTTCCTATTCATGAGTTCATATAAACCAAGACGAATAGTTGCTTTACACTTACTAGATGTAATGAAATATCTTCATTTGCTGAAAGAGGTAAACCTGTGCATGGGAAATCTGGAAATACTATGTTGAGGCTGCACAAGCTTTCCAATTCCAAAAGTTGTGCTTGTTGGAAAATATATGACAAGTGGAAGTGCATGTTCATGTCGCAAAGAATTGTTGACATCAATGGTTCGAAGATACAATAAGTCCATGTCACAAATTGCTGTAGCCCTTTTCAAGCACACCTGCAGAGTTGTTTATCAGGTTGTAATTGTTGGAGACATGGCCTTTAGGTCCACCTACGAAATGCCTACATCCGGTGACTGGGGTTGGAAGAGGATATGTTGGAGCCATTCTCAATAACACTGTCACCTCAGCGTTTGCAATGAACTTATTAAATGTAGATGTCAAAGAGACACTTAAGTGTGTTGCAGTTGAAGTGCCAAAGGAGGAATGATGTATACAGTCTTTTAAAAATGGGACGTTGGGTACTGTGGCTGTGAATAAGAAAAATTGTACCATTCAGATCATAGATCAGTAAGATTAGATTAAATTTAATGTTAGCTCTCATATTGAAAATGTTCAAATGATATGACCACTTATTACATTTGAGTTTGTGTATATAACAAACTTCTTTTTGATTTTGTTTTCTGATAGTGTCTTGTTAATATTGTTTTTTAGATCAAAAAACGTAATTTAAGGTCGTAATTAAATCTAATTCCGATAAATCGGAGATGAGAGATACTTTTTCTCCAAGCGTTTAGAAGATTCGGCAAGCTTGATTTTTTTTATGACCTGCGGCGTCCCGTTAGTTTTGCTCCTTCATATGCATGTTTTAAAATCAGTTTTGATAATTATGTAAATATTTCAAAGCAAATTAGTTTTACATATTGCTCATTGGGGAATATATTGCACCAATAATATATTAAAACTCGTAATCAAACAATTAAAAAATTCTGCATTGTATTTAAGTATATGCAAGAAGTTTTAGGGTCAAACTGATATTAGATTAAACAATTTGGATGCTTGATAAACAGTTCAAGATTATAGTGTATCCCTTTAATAGTGTTTTACCAAGTCAATGGATGTATACTTACGAGTTATTATAAACTAAAATAAATACTAATAAAGGTGATCCTTTGGGAGCAACAAACACAATTAAGAGAATAAAGCAGCAGACTCGGTTTTATTGAGTCTAATCATGAGAAGTAATGAAAGAAGCAACACCTCTCACGCCCCCTAGCACCGGCTTAAGCGGTATTCTACTTCAAAGCCACCTATATTGGGCTCGTTGGTCCCAAAGGACCAGTAAATATAACACTACTGATCCGTAGCACGGGGAGACGTTTTACAGACGCCACACTGCACTAAACGGACGCTAGTGTGAATGTTAATAAATACTAATAAAGGTGATCCTTTGGGAGCAACAAACACAATTAAGAGAATAAAGCAGCAGACTCGGTTTTATTGAGTCTGTTCATGAGAAGTGATGAAAGAAGCAACACCTCTCACGCCCCCTAGCACCGGCTTAAGCGGTATTCTACTTCAAAGCCACCTATATTGGGCTCGTTGGTCCCAAAGGACCAGTAAAAATAACAATACTGATTCGTAGCACGGGGAGACTTTTTACAGTCGCCACACTGCACTAAACGAACGCTAGTGTGAATGTTAATAAATACTAATAAAGGTGATCCTTTGAGAGCAACAAACACAATTAAGAGAATAAAGCAGCAGACTCGGTTTTATTGAGTCTGTTTATGAGAAGTAATGAAAGAAGCAACACCTCTCACGCCCCTAGCACCGGCTTAAGCGGCCACTAATAAACATGAGACTGAAACTTAAACACACTTCAGAAATGCTTAAGGCTAAAGACAACTAAGACAAACTAGACTCAGAGTTGGCATAGTATGTATACACTTGTAAAACTCCTTACCCCTGAAGTATGGGGCTGTAACTAAAATCTATTTATTGAAGTATAGACATACACATAAATATATAAAAACAACACCTTTAAAACACATCAACATTTTGATTGCTTTCTAAAAAACACACAAAAAAACCCCACATTTTTTGCCGGCCATTTTGAAAATGGCAACCATTTTGAAGAAAAAAACGACCCAAATTATATTGCATATTTTATTGTTTATCAATGTCCTGAATTTAGTGTATTTACAATAACAACTTTTGATGAAACCAATTAATTATGGGCATCATTAATAATTTATGTAATATTTGGCGGCCATTTTGAAAATTTCAAAATCTGACGTGGGTCTATAGCCAAAAAAGTTTAGTAGAGTATTGTCTGGCTATGTGTCAAGTTTGGTGCTTTTGTCACAAAATGCACAATTTTACTAATACATGTCACCAATCTGCCATCGGTGCAAGTTAAAGAAGATAAGAAGTATTGCAAGCTACCAGTTTGGGTCTAAAGGTGAAAGTCAAATATAGCAAAAAACTTATGTGTAAGTATGACCTTGGCTTTGATGGTAGGCACCTTGCTGTTGGTCACGACACAATGTCTCAAGGTGGTGAACATGTGTGCACATGCAAAACGCTATTAGAATCAATTGATAAAAAAGATACAGCACATACACATGCACATACACAAGATTGTAAGCAATAACCTTCAAAGGTAAATATTTAACATTGACCTTGAAGAGTGGGACATTGTCTTATGGTAGTGAACATTTGTGTTTAAAACATATTGGAATCCATGATAGATAAAGAAGTTATATCACAGGCACAAATTTTAAACTTTAAAAGTAATAACGTTTAAAGTACATGGGTGACCGTGACCTTGTAGGTAACTCTTAGTCCACACACATTGTCCCAGGGTGGTGGCCATTGTTTGTGTGCATACTATTAGTGGACTTCAATGAAAGCTAAAGAAGTTATAGCCCGGACATGAAATATTAAGTATTGACCTTCAAAGTGTGTGAGTGACCGCGATACAGCATCTCCTGACTGTGATCATTTCTGTATAATATTATTGGAATCCAAAGATAGCTAAAATGAAGTTATAGACTGTACGCGAAATTGATACCTTAAAGGGAACACATGGTAAACTTGATTTGTTTTCAAACATTAAAATTAGCTCTCGACTTAGTTATCCTGACTCAATTTGACTTTAAAACTGCTTGCATACAATTAAATAAAAACTTGTGCTAGACTGGGCTATTTATTCAGCCCGGTTTTACTATTGTTAAAGAAGCAAGAGGTCATTGACCTTGAAACGCTCTCCTGAAGATCTGAACAGCTAGATCTTGGAACGGTATCATAACTTGTTATATGTTTGTCA
Organism: Cyrtodaria siliqua; assembly: GCA_037043455.1. Lineage (NCBI taxonomy): Eukaryota > Metazoa > Mollusca > Bivalvia > Adapedonta > Hiatellidae > Cyrtodaria > Cyrtodaria siliqua. The sequence continues at coordinate 2,946 of JAWPHD010009627.1, read as the reverse complement.
TTATTTGAAGGGGCAGTGTTTGTCAATCATTGAACAATACTGAACAGCTAGGTCTTGGAAAGGTATCATAACTTTTTATAAGTTTGTCACTATTTGAAAGGGCTTTTTTGTGGCCATGTTTAGAGGAGGCATGTTGAAGTCCAAGCAGCCCTAGTTGTCAGAGTAAATATATTTTATGTTCAATATTTCTCAAATGAAAATCATGTTTGTAACAAGAGTAATATTCTGTAAAGTTTCATGAAATTCCTTCAAGTAGTTTCAGAATAGTAGTTACCACAAGTTTTCCTATATAACTCTGTGTAAAACAAAGATGGCTGCTGGTGGCCATGTATGATGTCAAATCCATTTTTGTTATTTAGGACCGACTTCATACTATGCCAGCCATTTTAGTAAAGGTACCAAATCAATAACACATGCTAACCACAAAGTTGTACTTGTAAAATCTAGTTTTAGCTGTGGTGACCATCTTGAGTCAGGCTGACCTGAATTTACTTAGGACCTACCAAACATCAAGAGCAACATTCCTGTAAAGTTTCATGAACATGCATTAAGTAGTTTCAGAGTAGTAAGTTGCCACTAGTTTTTCCAGTATAACTCTATGTAAACCAAGATGGCCACTGGTGGCCATGTTTGACATCAATTGAAATGAATTTTGGTTAGGACCAACTACATGTCGTGCCACTCATTTTGGTAAAGGTTCCAAATCAATATCACTTATGGTTTTTGAGAAGAAGTCGCCACAAAAAATATAGTTATAGCTGAGGTAGCCATCTTGAATTTCCGGCCGACCTGATATCTGCACGGATCAACTAGACATCATGAGCAACATTCATGTGAAGTTGCATGAAAAATTCGTCATGTAGTTTCAGAGAAGTGGTCGCCACAAGTTTTTACTATATAACTCATTGTAAACAATGATGGCTGGTGGCAGCCATGTTCAACGTAGAATCAAAATGATTTTTGACAAGGGACCAACATCATGTCATGCTGATCATTTTAGAAAAAGTCCCATATCAATATCACTTATAGTTTTCAAGAGTAGTCGCTAAAACTTGTTTTTAAAATCAGTTTTTAGCTTTGGCGGCCATCTTGAATTTCCGGCTGACCTAAATTTCTGCTAGGATCAACTAGACATCAAGAGCAACATTCCTGTGAAGTTTTATGTAAATCTGTCAAGTAGTTTCCAAGGAGTAGTTGTAAGAAGATTTTACTATTTAACTCTATGTAAACAAAGATGGCTGCTGGCAGCTATATTTAACGTCGAATCAAATGATTATCAACAAGGACCAACAACATGTCATGCTGATCATTTTAGAAAAAGTCTCATATCAATATCACTTATAGTTTTCAAGAAGTAGTCGCTACAAACTTGTTCTTAAAATCTATTTTTAGTTTGGCGGCCATTTTGGATTCACATCAACGTGAATTTTTGCTAGGATCAACTAGACATTATGGGCAACATTCCTGTAAAAGGTTTAAGAAAAAACATCCACTAGTTTCAGAGAGTAGTCATTACAAAAAGTCTCTGTGATCAGTTCAGCTAAAATTTATGAAAATGTTTGAAAAACTTGATGACTTTGCGCTTGTTTTGCGATCAAAGTACATTCATATAATTGAGAGATAGTTATTATATAAAACGTTAATCAAGGGGGTTAATTCCTTTAAATGCATCAATTATGAAAAAGATATATTAAATTAATATTATTCTAAAGCAATAACTTGAAAATAATGCATGGATTACCAATTATTCAAAATAATAGAAATTAGATTCAATCTAAATCACATCAATCTCTTTCATTAAATTTAAGCAAACACTTAAGGTGCATACATACATTAACAAATAGGCATAGGGTAACGTAGGCATGCTTGGTTCACTCAGGAAGATAATGGTCATTTTTCATATCTCTCTGATTAACCTCTACATAATGTCTGTTGAATGGAGATTGATTATAGGAAAACAGTTAATAGTTTTATTTATGTGACATATTTAAGTCGCTTTAAGTCACTGTTTGCATCCATGCACACAACCCTCACTGAATCCATGTTACTCTGGAATGCTTCTCTGGGGCATGGCTTCCTGCATGTCATCGCACTCATCATGGTTTTTCCCAAGACCAGCAGAAACCAGTCAGTTCTTGAGGTAGGTCCTCAAATATGTAGCGTGGATCTGCCATATTGAAACAGGTGGTATATATTGAACAATACATTCTGCATTCTGAAAGGAGGAAAAAACATAAAGCAATAAGACTTTTATATGATATTGCCTCCAGACTGAACAATAATGTAACATAGCATTATTGACCTGTTTGTTCTATTGAAATTTACAATATTATTACACTGAGCAGTTGCTCCGATTTAAAACAACTACTGGTACAATAAAAGGTACTTTGATGCCGAACACAGCGACAATACTGTGCTTGTTATGTTTAACTTATCTTCAAAAAAAAGAAAGATTTACAGTGGGTTAAGGGAGTATATAATCACTTGGGTAAAAAGCGTAAGAGTTTAAAATGAAAGGAAAATGTCAGTTTTTTTCTGAGTTTTTTTAGTTTAATCTTAGTGGCATGATAACAAAATTTCTGAAGAAAATAAGATTCTAGCCGCATTAAGGCTAACACTAGTGTTGAGAATCGGACTTGATTTCCTCCCCCCCCCCTCCCCCCCCCCCCCCCCGATTAATCGGTCCTTAGACGATCGATTAATGATTTTAAACCCGATAAATTAATAATAGAAGATTTATCTAATAACCTAAATAACTATTTATATGGATGTTTCGTACTCAATTGTCAACCTTTTCGAGCTCATTGATATTAACAATCTGGTAAAGTTTAGTAATGATTGGATGAAAAATAATGCCCTATTGTCTTAAAAAGGCAAAATGTACAATTTTTAACTAAATCAAGGGCCAGTACTCTGGTGTTACTGGTCCGATATGGCTGGTTTCTA